>BQNB010027151.1:0-56220 GCA_026074375.1 Tanacetum coccineum | reverse complement strand
ATTATACTAGAAAGGTCTTTGAGTGTTACTGTGATATCGCCAAGCGCATTAGGAGTACAAGACTTGATCATTGCAATAAATTTCCCAAGTTTCCGTTTCTTACTAAATTTACTGATATCTCCAAAACACCCACTCACGATCCCCCTCGGTCAACATTCACAAACTCAATTACGCTAAGCCATGACCCACACGTAAAATCTTCAGCCTCACCCACATCCTCAATAAATTTTCTAATATACTCTTGTGTAGACATTACAGAGTCCTCCCCACCTTTCTGAAGAGCAGCTATTTTAAGGAGCTTGGCCGCTTGAACAATACCCGCAGGACCTGGTATTATCCTAATCGGCTTCTCAGCATAATTATCAACTTGATGGTTTGAGATGTAACTATGGTTTGGGTGGTGGTTGTTGTCTTGAGGGTATGTGAGGGTTGTTGTAGGGACGGGGGATGAGTGTTAGTCAGAGATCGTAATCATCTATATCAAGGGACTGTTCCTATTCATGATTTGGTGGTGAATTTATTTTGTTATGGTTTCTTGCAAAATTGCTTTACTTTGATAACAGTTTACACAAGTCTTAAATAGGATGTAAGGTAAACCGTGTTTGATTTTTGCCGCATATTCACGTGTACTCTTCTATAATTTAATTAGGCTTAACTATGAATTTAGTCCCTGAAGTTTTGGTTTTTAACGGCATTAGTACACCTTGTAATTGTAGTCATTTCCCATTTTCCCGCCCATGTTACTACAACTGTCCATATAGCAAGACGAAAACCCAAGAGCACCTCCCATTGCATTTTGATCTAAATAGGTACACTTTCACATCGTTCCCAGAAATGGTGAAAATCACTAATGAAAACCATCACATCTTCACATGGCTGATAATGAAACTGAATGATCACCAAGTAAGATATGTTTAATAGACTCTGACAATGACTTGTTGATACCAACACAATGGTCTGATGAGTCTAAGAATGAAAAAAGGGCAAAAAGGTAGTGAAAAGAATTTGAACTCAGAAAACTCTTGTTTGGTATTTGATGAGGTGTCATTTTATACATCTTTTCTGGGTTTTTTAACCCCTAAAATCATCCAAATATGCCCGATATTTGTACTTAATCTTCTCTTTATGTGTTTGAAGAATTTGGGAACCACTTAAATGGAATACACGTGACTTGGGATCGATTTAGAGAAGAAACAAGGCAAATTTTCCAGCTTCATGACCACCTCTCTAACGCCTTCACCAAAAGTGCTCAGAAAGAGTTAAAATAAATGCAAGTTTAATGACTCAAAGAATCCTGAAGGCGTCCCTGATGGCGTCACGATTACACAGTGATGGCGTTACGATTTTCCATGACGTCGTCAAACTAAGGCGGTAAAGAAAACCATAATTCAAGATCGATGATGTGACGACGTCAATGCTATAACCCGACGTCATCACGACTACTTTCCCATATATATTAGGGCATTATTTTCATTATTAATGTGTGGAACTTTTTGGAGTCTTAGAGTTGGTACTAGAGATGAATTTTAGGGTTTTTTATGCCCTTGGTAACTCATATACTCTCATGTTATATTAAAGTTAAGTAATGCATCCATTAATCATTCCAATATGTTTATGCATTGCGTGATTATTTATTTTTCTTCTCTTCTTGTAAACATGTTAGGCTAAATTTAATTGTGTTTGTTTATGATTACATGAAACATAGTTACAATATTTGATCAATTGTTTCTTGTTAGCGGTGTGCACGTTAGGCATTAGAAAACTAACTCTAGCCGCACGTTAGCATAGACGTCTAGTGAAACATGTTCTAGTTAAGTGAAACCTCACGTTTGGTAAGATAATTAGAATAAGTATTTAAAGCGCGTGATTTACTATTAGGAGGGAAAGCGTTTGACAGGTAGCACCTGACTAGGTTATCACGTAGACTATGTTTTTTACCAACTCGCCATTGAACTAGGGGAATACTTCATATTCATTAACAAAGGTGTGACAACACAATAGATTAGATAGAATAACTAGGAAGTAGTGCATAATTAAATGAACACATTTGTTTACCTATACGAGTCCCCACCAATTTTACATTTATGCATAATTAGGGGTAGTTTAGATTAGTTAAAACCCCCTCTTAAATTAATTGGTTTTTAATTGCTTTCTAAAAAACATAAAAATACAAAAATAATCTTTCCTTAACCCTTGGATCTTAGTGACATACAATCCGAACCTACCTCACTCTTCCCCTAAAGAATGATCAATCCCCAGAGTCTTGCATATAATACACTACAAGGATTAGGTACTCTGTGTAGGAGGATTATAATACTTTGGTGTTGCAATCCGCCACATCAAGTTTTTGGCACCGTTGGTGGAGAATAGTCTATGTTTTGGATTCTATCTAGCTTATGTCTACTCACTAGATTCCTATCGAGTGAGATTTTTGTTTTTCTTTGAGTTAGCTTTCTCGTAGTCTATTTTTTCTTTGTTCCCTTTGTTTTGTAACATTCCTTTCGTTAACCATCATGGGATACGACAACCAACCCTGTATATTAGGAGATTACTCCAAAACTATCCACGAGGGCTATTGAAACACTAACGTCCTCGCCAGGATGTCGAAGTGTCACACTTGCGATCCGACACCATCCGATCCGTGCAAAATAGATGTGCATTCCACAGACTCTGGTTCGAAGATCTAAACCAACACCTTAAGGATTTTCTTAAAATTACCGACTTAATCGACCTTAATGGTGCTTCTAAAGAGATAACACGCCTATGTTTATTTCAATTCTCTCTTTGAGACCAAGCTAGCAATTGGCTTGAACGTCCACCTATGGGATCCATCTCCACTTTGGAGGATCTCACTTCTCGTTTCTCACTCGGTTTTTCCCACCGAGAAGAACTACTAAACTTAGGAATGATATCTTGATGTTCTAACAACATCATGGTGAATCTCTCTATAAAGCGTGGACGCGTTTCAAGGACTTAGTTTAAAAAGTCATTCATCATGGTATCAATATTTGGCTCCAAGTTCCAATCTTTTGTTAATACAAATAAGCCGTAAAAACGTTTATTTCTATTTTATGATCTTTTTATGTTTTGGCGATAACAAACATAAAATCAATATAAGTAGAAAATAAAATTATGTAAGTTTTATACAAATAGTCTTTCTAACTTATTTTATCTATCACACATCACAATTACAGATTATATAAAGTTACTTATCCTTTTATTTTTAAGTTATGCAAATTATAATCTTTCCACATCTTAACTAAATCTTATAAGATTACACAAAATCTAGGAAGATTACACAAGATTTTAGGAGATTTGGCCTTTAAAATTCATATTTACGCTGCCAGTCACCCGGTTCCTTAGGTTTACACTGGCCAGAACCTTTTCAGGAAGGTACCACGAGAACCTATGAATAGTGCATGTTTTTGCCTATAAATAGCAAGCCATTTCTCATGTTTTACTTACCTATTCTTCTTACACCTCTCTCATGTTCTGATATATCTTTCTAATTTTCATATCTAGCATAGTTTATTTCTCATTTGTAGGTAACTTTCTTATTAGAAGAAATTACTAATATTGCATACGAGACGATCAAGCTCAAGTTACATTGTTGCTAGTCTCCCCTATTATATCAAGATCATATTGTTGATTCTTGTACTTCATTTCATTAATTGTACTTTCATCCTTCATTCTTGTAAAAAGAGTTGATAGCATTGGGTCGGTTCTACCTTTGTTAGAACCCAGTATTTAGCTTTGTACCAGAAAAAGTGTAAGCGACGCAAGGTTGGTTCTACCTTTGTTAGAACTCGGTATTTAGATTTGTACCAGAAAAAGTGTAAGCGACGTTGTAAGGCTTCTCCGTCGGACAAGGAGGTTATGGACTAGTGTTTACGAACTCTCGAGTTGGGAACTCGGGGAGTGGATTTGGGCAAGGGAAGGTGTCCTTGTAGCCGAATCACTATAAATGCTTGTGTCACGGTTCTATCTCTTCTAACTTTATCTTTACTTTACTTTTTCTTATTATTTATTTCTTATTTCGTAGATCAAAATCAATATCATCAAACTTCACATAAACAAGATCTATAATTTTGAAACTTAAATTTTAATCGGTAAAACTATTCAACCCCCTTCTAGTTTTCCAAAATTGGCATCAAGAACAAGGTTATTAAAGTTTTTAAAATATATTGTATTTTAAATCTTTAAACAATCAAATGGATTCAGAAAACTACAAAGAGGGTCAATCTATGCAAAGACCACCTCTCTATTGGAAAAATACATTTGAAACCTATGTGAAGTATAAAGATTTATCTTTGGCATATTATTGTTGATGGTGATTACAAACCTATTGTTAGAAACACAAAAACCGGTAAGGAAGAAACTATTCCTTATGAAAAATTAAAAGATGATAATAAAAAGATGCTTTCTAAAATCGATAAGGCTAAAATGGTCTTATACAACGCTTTGCCTAAAAAGGAGTATGAAAGGATCTTTATGTGTAAAAGAGCTAAGGATATTTGGAATTCACTTGTAATCACTCATCAAGGTAATAAACAAGTCAAAGACAACAAAACAGATTTGTTTGTTCAACAATATGAACAATTCTATATTTTCGATGATGAAACTATTGATTGCGCATTTGCTAGATACAAGACTATAATTACATCTTTAAAAGCACTTAACGAATCCTTTTCAAGTCGTAATCACGTTAGGAAATTCTTGAGTGCTCTTCTAACAAAATGGCTTCCAAAGGTGACGACTATTGAATAATCCAAGGACTTGTCAACACTACTTCTAGATGAACTCATCGGAAACTTAAAATCTAAGAAAGTAGTGCTTGATTAGGACTCAAAGGCACCAACATTAAGAAAGAACAATACAAATCATTAACTCTAAAAGCTAAGAAAGTGTCAAGTGACGAAGAAGCCTCGTGTTCGGATAGTAAAGATGAGGAGTATACTATGGTGGTAAGGGACATCAAGAAGTTCTTTAGAAGAAGAGGAAAATTCATCCGTCAACCTCACGAAGACAAAATTGGCCTTCCAAATAGCAAAGTAAGAAAAGAAAGGGAAAGTAGATCGTAAGTGTTTCAAGTGTGGCGATCCAAATCACTTCATAAGTGATTGTTCGAAACACTCCTACAATGACCAAAAGGAATTTGTTAGAGGTTGTTAGAGTGATAGTGATAAAGATGATGATCCCAAGAAAGACGAGATTTGTCTCATGGCACACAACTCAAATAAAGTACTTTCCGACACTCTCTATTATAGTAGTTCTTTAGATGATGAATCTTTGCAAAACAAACACAACAAGTTGTGTAAAATTAGTCTTAGAATAATCAACAAAAACAAACACCTAAAAACTAAAAATGAAATCCTATCAATGAAGTTTGTGAACTTAAAGAAAAGTTAAAGAGGCTAAAGAAAAATAAGGCAATTAGTGAAGAGTGTAAATCGTGTATCGACCTTCGTTCAAAAATTGATTCACTTTCCTCAAAAGTTGCTAAGTTAGAAAATAGTAGTCACTTTTTGCAAGAAATGATTGTTGGGAATAAAATGAAGTCATTCCCACTGCTAGTTATGTTCATTCCCACTGCTAGAGTATTTTCCCACTGCTAGTGTTAAGTGTTCCCACTGTTAGTAAAAGGTTTCCACAGCTGGAGGTTTTTCCACTGTTGTTTAAAGGATAAGGATCACTCAAAGTCAAATACGCGTTATTGTTATATTTAGAATACATTTTGTGTATATCTCTTGTATTTAAGAGATACGGTTAGGTCTTATCTTATACAAGGCTCCTTGTGTTATAAAAGGAGTCCTTAGGTTAAAGAAAAAATATAGATCTCTGATATACATTCTCTCATAGCTTTAAGGTTGTGTAAACCCTAGTACTGGTTGAGTACTCGTATTATTACATTAATAATATTAAAGCTTTTTGTGTAACCCACTATTCTATTCATTTCATTGTTATTCTTCTTGATCATTAAAGGTTATATTCTGCATAACCTTTGGTGAAACATCTTAACAAAGTTTCTCTCATTGTTAGTTTGGATTTATCCAAGGTGACAATAACCTTACAAGCTAAGGCATTAGATCTAAGTTTGGGAACAACAAGTGGTATCAGAGCTTGTTGAGAAACTTTGATCAAAGAAGTATAACACACTAATCTCATCACCAAATCACAAACAGAAATGGATCCATATAATCACTCAACTCCTACTTCTACAAAACTTCCAATTCTTGACACTGGAAAGTTTGAACAATGGAAGTTCAGAATCCAACAGTACCTACAACATGAACACTATGCTCTATGGGAAGTCATAGAGTTTGGTGACTCCTACAAAGCCCCTCCAGAAGAAACAGGCAAAGGTGTAACTGGTGAAGGTTCTGCAAAGAAGAAGGGAAGGACTGTGGCTATAACTACTGAAGACATGCAGAAAAGGAGAAATGATGTCAAGGCAAGAACTACTCTTTTATTGGCTCTCCCTGATGAACATCAGTTGAGATTCAGCAAATATGATAATGCCAAAGAACTATGGGAAGCTATTTTGAAAACCTTTGGTGGAAATGAAGCCACCAAAAAGACAAAGAAGAATCAGTTGAAGCAGCAATATGGTAACTTTAAGGCTGAAGGATCAGAGACACTTGAACAAACTTTCAATAGGTTGCAGGCTATTGTAAGTCATCTTGAGTTCATGGATGTCCCAATTGAACAAGATGACTTAAACCAGAAGTTTTTGTCAAGTCTTGCACCAGAATGGCTAGTATACACCATAGTTTGGAGAAATAGAGATGATCTAGACACAATGAGTCTGGATGATGTGTATAATCATCTCAAAGTCTATGAACCTGAGGTTCAAAAGAGTGCAGGGTCAAACTCTCAAAATATGGCTTTCATTTCTTCATCAAATACCAACAGTGGAAAATATGAAGTTCCTACTGTCCAAGGAGTTTCCACTACTAGTGCTCAAACTGCTAGTGTTCAAGTTTTCACTGCTAGCACTAATGTTGTCGCTGCTAGTCTTAGCTATGATATTGTTTGTGCATTCATAGGTACTCAGCCAAATGGTTCTCAAATTAAATATAAAAACATCACTCAGATTGATGATGATGATATAGAAGAGATAGACATAAAGTGGAACTTGGCTTTGCTAAGCATGAGGGCTGATAGGTTTTAGAAGAAGACTAGTAAAAAAGATTAACCAATTAAGGATCCTGATGTGCCAGGTTTGATAAAACAAAGGTGAAATTCTATTGCCATAAGATGGGCCCATTTGCAGAGAGTGCAGATCACCAAGGAGAAAAGACAGAGGGGGGTGATAAAGATAGCTACAAAAGATCCTAAGGTGAAGAGACAGCTCCTAAGGTAAATATATCCATATGATGGCATTGGGATGGGATTGGAGTTATATGGCTGAGGAAGATGAAAACCATGCTCTTGTGGCTGATGAAGAGGAAGTTCCAACAGAATATGCTCTTATGGCCAAATCTAGCTCAAGTTCAGATAATGAGGTATATATATTCCTTTGTTCTAAATCAATGTTAGGAAAACACTGAAAACTCAAAACAATAAAATTAACAAGCTAAATGAAGAAATCTTAGTGATTATGAGACTGACTTGTAAATACACAAAAGAGGTTTATCACAAGTTGAGGCAACTTTGAATTTAAAAAAAATAAGATTAAATTCTGTGAAAGAATTAGAGTCCTTGAGAGAGATTTAGAGCTTAAAGATAATAAAATTGAAAATCTCAGGAATGAACTAGATGAGATAAAGAAGGAAAAAGAAAGCATAGATTTTAAAATAGAAAAATTTGAAAATGCTTCAAAAGATCTAGACGTCTCTTAGGGAGTCAAAGACTAGATAAAGATAAGAAGGGTCTGGGATTTAATGAGTATAGTGTTGTGCCACCTCCTCCTGTACAAGTCTATTCACCTCCTAAGAAAGATTTTTCTTGGATGGGTTTACCTGAGTTTGTTGATGAAACTGTTACTGATTATAGTAGGTCTACACCAAGTGTAGATGTGTCAAAAGATGTTAGTGCCTCTTCCATTAAACAGGGAGGATCATTTGATAATGTTGTATCAAAACCTATGATTAGGTTTGTAAAAGAAACTGGTTGTCCTAGTGTCTCTAAAGACAATAATACTAAAAAACCCTAAAACCAACCGTGAAGTATGCAGAGATGTACAGGAACACCTCACAAAGTCCTAAAGTTATGTCTAGCAATTTTGGCCTCCAATCATTGAGGATTGGGATTTTGAAGATGAAAGTAAAGTTAACTTCACACTTAATAAAACTGTTATACCTAGCATTAAACAAGTAAAGTTTAATAAGTCCATTAGGGAAGTAGTAGGGGAGAAAGAAACACCAATCAACAACAACACTTGCTTATGGAGCAAAGGATTCAGAGTCAAGACCTAGAAATCACACAGTTGAAGAACAGAGTCAAGACTCTTGAGGATAATGAGAAGAGTAGGATTTGCTCAAAAGGATGCTCTAAACACAGGGGGGATGGATCAAGGGGAGGATTTGATGACTGGATATGTGGAAAAGAGTACTAGGAAAGGAAGTGATAACATAAATGAAGCAGCAAATGTATTTAGCACTTTGGAAGCTGCTAATGTTCTATCTAGTTGAAGCCTTCCCACTGCTGCCCCTGCTGGTGTTGCCACTGCTAGTGGAAGTTTTCCCACTGCTGCAATTTTTACCACTGCCAGTGTTACAACACCTTATACAAGAAGGACAAGAGCTTCAAGAGGAATTATTATTGAACCTTCTCACACTACCAGTGTTCCAACCATCAATGCAAAAGGAAAAGGGAAGGAGAAAATGGTAGATACTACAGGTATAAAGAAAAAGAAGATTCAAGAACAACTAGATGCTCAGGTGGCTAAAGAGATGGAAATGGAGTTTGCCAGGGAAGAACAGTTGATTAGAGAACAAGGTGAGAGAGATGCTGAAATAGCCAGGGCTCAAGCAGAAAAAGAACTTGGGATGATGATTGCTGAACAAGCTGAAGCTGATTTGTCACTTGAAGAGAAAATGGAGTTAATTACTGAACTCATTAAGTATCAAAGGAACCTTGCTGAAATCAAAAAGTATCAAGCCCAGCAGAGCAAGCCATCAACAAAAACAGAGAAAAGGAATTTCTACATGGCCATACTAAAGAGTCATGCTGGATGGAAGAGTAAAGACTTCAGGGGAATGACATTTGAACAAATTGAAGAAAAATTCATTCCAGTCTGGAAACAGTTGCAAGATTTTGTGCCTATGAACTTCAAGACAGAAAGTGAAAGAGTTAAGAGACCAGGAATTCAGTTGGCTCAAGAAAGCTCTAAGAGATTAAAGACAGCTAAAGCTTCAGGATCAGAACCCTCTCAAGAACATCAAACCAAAGATTCTAAAGAGCTATCTGAGGAAGAGCTTAAGAAGATGATGGAGATAGTACTTGTAGAAGAAGTTTACATTGAAGCTTTACAAGCAAAATATCCTATTATAGAATGGGAAATCTACTCTGTATAACAAAGAAAATATTGGAAAATCATTAGAGTTGGGAATCACACAGAAGTTTATCAAACATTTGAAGAGATGCTAAAGAATTTTAATAGAGAGGATCTGGATAGGCTTTAGAGTTTGGTCAAGAAGACTTTCAGCTCTACAGATCCCACAGAGGACAAAGAAAAGGAGCTTTAAGTTGAGCTAAAGAGACTATATGAATCAGATCCTAGAGACCAGCTATGGGCACTTTAAAGATACATGCATGATCCCTTATAATGGATGCTCTATAACACATGTGGTGTTCACCATGTATCTACTGGAAGAGGACATGAGATTTTTATGCTAGTGGAGAAAGACTATCCTTTGACAAAAGGACTCACAACTTTGGATATAAAGAAATGAACAAAAATAAAGACAAAACTAGACAAAGCCGAGCATGAGATCGAAAAAAAAAAAGGTTATTTTTTTCCTTTTCTTTGCTTTAAAAGGATTAAGAAAAACTAAAAAAAGTCTTGCTCCCTTGAAAAAAAAAAAAAAAGAAAAAAAATAAAAAAAAAAAAAAAAAAAAATAAAAATAAAAAAAAAAGTAAAAAAAAAAAAAAAAAAAAAAAAAAAAAAAAAAAGAGTCATTTGTCTTCTGTATTTACTTGTTACTGTCGTTTTTATCTTAAAAAATAAATAAAAAAAAAAAAAAAGAAAAAAAAAAAAAAAAAAAAAGATCATAAAAAAAAAATAAAAGTGTGTTATTGAAAAAAAATAAAACAAAAAAAAAAAAGGTACCTTTTTTACCAGAGTGCGGAGACAACGTGTCCAAGGGTACTTACGGATTTTTTTGGGCCAACCCGTAACCCATTTAAATGGGTCGGGCCAGCCCATTATAGCCTATATATTTGTTAGCCCAACATTTGGCCCATTAGAATAAATAAGCCCAAGGCGCACTATCTTTTGAATGGGCAATGAAGCTCGGCCACGTGGCTAGGCAAGAAACACAACTTTCATTTCAAGTTGTAAGTATGATCAAACGGACACAAGTCAAGCGTGAGAATGAAGCATTTTACATGCCCACGTGTCAAAACAGGAACGGCTGGATCATTTAACTTCAAGTGGCGATCCGTGTGAACAATAATAGGAGCCAATGATTGGTTCATGAATATGCTAATGATTGGATGTAATTTACACAAATGATCATTCCTCACCCTATAAAATTATACACGCTCCCCTCCACATAGTCCAGTTTTTCCTTTATTTTTTCTTAGTTTAGTTTAGGAATTTTTAGCTTATTTCATAAATGTAATTGCTTATTTCCATTTTTCTGCTTATTGTACTCAACTCTTGTCTCAAGCTTTTTAATATAATGTAATAAATTTGGTTTAAAGTTGATTTAAGATCTCGTCTTGCTTATTTGATGCTTAATCACTCGTTTTCTTTTCTTTTTCGTGTGGACTTATTCTCGAATAAGATGAGAGGGCTTATCTACTTTTCAGCTTATATTTCTGTTTCGATTAAGCTCCTTGCTAGTTAATCATTTGGATCTAAGCTCATATAATTTGAAACAAGTTTCGGTGTAGATAGTTTGTTAAGCTCACAAAAATTTTATCATCTTTTCAAATTAATATAAGTTTCGTCCATTGTTTTAAATAGTGCTTATTCATCTTATTTCATCGGAGCAATTTTTACTTGTTATTAATTTCGTTTAGTTTGATAAGTCTCAAATTTCGTATGTTAAGTAGTAACATTTTTCATGCTTAATTTTTGTTTCGGTGTGGCTTAATACTATAGATCTTGATTAAGGAGTAATTGAATTTTATTGTAATATCACTTGTTATAGCTTTCTTGATTTTAAGTCGAGTCCGTAGTAGTTTTGTTTTGTTAAATTGCTTATTTTAGTTAGGCATATTTAGAGTAGGTTAACCAATTTGATAAAACATGTTCTATTTCCACACGATTGTTTTGTGTAAGATTTGCTAAATTGGGCCTCAATAATTAGATTGCTTGGGCTGTTTTTAATATAAATTTTAGGTTCGTCTGGATCATTGTTCATTAGGCTTAGATTTGTTTGGGCTTACACTAAAGTATTGGATTGAAATTGTTTCGTTCACTGTTGGATCATGAAAAGTTAATTATTGCAAATATGATAATTGGTATAAACTTCTTTTTATGATTAATAGTTTTTATGTTTTTAAATTTTTGGTACCGGTCAACTCATGAGGCGAGGAGCTTACGGGTTTATTTAGCTAGACCAACTTTGATAAGTTATTTTAGTTAAATAAATCGGGTGGTATTCGTTTGATTGCGGGTCTCCAATTAGGTTCCATTTTCTATCCCTTTTCAATTAATCAGTGTAGTTTTTATTTTATCGTTTTATAATATGTTTATTTGAATTTTTTTTTGCCATGCTTAGTGTAGATTTATTTTTGTCGTTAAATACTATGTTTAATTTCATTATGAGTAGAGAGTAGATTTATTAGTGCTTGTTAAGTGATTAGTGAATTGGGAATTAAGTGTGAACTTATAAAAGGTTTAGAAATTAATAATTTTCCGAATTATTTAGATTTGTAAGTTGATTATTTAAAGGGCAAAATCCGGAGAATAATCAAATTACACATCTAGTAATTATTTTTTTAGATTGTTTTCAAAATAAACCAACGTTGTGAGAAAATTATCTTTTCTAAAGGTTATAATTCGTTAATAAACCTAAGTTCACACTCGATGAACTTTTCACGTCACTTAGCAAGCATTATTTTAGTTTAATTTTCTTAGATCAATTTTAGTATAATCTTGTAGTTTTAAATCTTAGAATTAATATTAGTTTAATAGTTTAAAACCAAAAGTTTAGCTTTCTTTTTATATGCTTTCCTTTTTAGTAGATTTAGAAAACCAAACCAAAAACTTTTATGACAATCAAGCTCGAATTAAAACTTGAACATAGATTTCCTTTCACCTCTCGTCGAGGAAACGTCCCGGAAGGTTTTTGAGATATCACTTTGGTTAAAAGTGAATTTTCTTAACCCGACGGAAATACTATACTATACTATTATTGGCCTATCCTTATTATTACGTATTTATATATTATATATTTTATACGTATTGATTTGGACGGATCATCCCTTAGAATGGAGGCTCTATGACACATGTGGTGTTCACCATGTATCTACTGAAAGAGGACATGAGATTTTTATGCTAGTGGAGAAAGACTACCCTTTGACAAAAGGACTCACAACTTTGCTGCTGTGTAACAAGTTACAAGTGGACCAGTATTCAGAAATGGCTAATGAACTTCTGATAAAAATATATGGTATAGCAAACAGTCCAAGATGACAAGATGTTTGGAAGCATCCTCTCCAGGATTAACATTTTATTTAAGAAACTTGATTTGAAGATTGGAGTATCAAGTTTAGGGGAGGATTGTTGGGAATAAAATGCTCCAAGGTATTCCCACGGCTAGTTATGTTCATTCCCACTGCTAGAGTATTTTCCCACTGCTAGTGTTATGTATTCGCACTGCTAGAGAAAGGTTTCCACTGCTAAAGTTTTTCCACTGCTGTCTTAAGGATAAGGATTACTCAAAGTCAAATGCGTGTTATTGTTATATTTAGAATATATTTTGTGTATATCTCTTTTATTTAGGAGATACGGTTTAGGTCTTATCTTGTACAGGGCTCCTTGTGCTATAAAAGGAGTCCTTAGGTTAGAGTAGAAATATACATCTTCAATATACATTCTCTAATAGCTTTAAGGTTGTGTAAACCCTAGTACTGGTTGAGTACTCGTATTATTACATCAATAATATTAAAGCTTTTTGTGTAACTCACTGTTCTATTCATTTCACTGTTCCATTTATTTCATTGTTATTCTTCTTGATCATTAAAGGTTAGATTCCGCATAACCTTTGGTGAAAACCATCTTACAAGTTTGCTCCCATGGTTAGGTTAGGGATTTTATCCAAAGGTGACAATAACCTTACAAGCTAAGGTATTTGATCTAAGTTTGGGAACAACAATACATAGTTAAAAAAATAAAAAATTTGAAAAGTTGCGTCACGTATCAACCCAATGTTAAAAAAATAAACAAAACCCGGTTTGAACCGGTCCATAACCAGTTCCACATTATCGATGCGAAAACCAGTTTCAAAACCGATTCGTAGACCGGTTGAGTCAAATCGGTTTGGTTGAAAAACATATCCGATTTTGATATAATACCTATTTGTCCACCTTTAAAGTTAGGATTAAAAAAGCCCAATAAAGAACACGCGTAAAAAAACCTAATAAACTACAAAATCAACCGCCACCACTTGCAACAAATTAACAGCTAAAAAAAGCAAACAAAACTGGTTAGTTCGATCTCAACCCCACAATTTAATAGTTGTGATATATAAATTACAACTTGCTGTTTGTTTGTATATTAATCATAAAAAACGTGTTGTCTATTTCTTCCATGTGTTTAGTTTATTTTTGTATGTATTTTTGTATGTATTTTTGTATTTGTTTTGTTTTAGTTAGATCGATAGATTAGGTCTGGACAAAACTTTAATTTGAGGCACATGTATTGATTGATCATTGTATCTTTATTTCTTCAATTTGCTATATGATTTGTTTAGAAGCTATGGTTGTGTTTATTTACCTGTGAAATTTGTAGTTGTCGTGGTCTTACCCTGTTAAAAGAATTTCGTCTTGAAATTTAGTTTGTGGTATTCGGTGGTGAGGTTTCTGGGAAAAGGTGAGGGTAATTCTCGTGAAATTGGTCTTCACGTTCCCAAGTGAATTTAGGAACTCTATGAAATTCCATTGAACCTTGATGATTGAAATGCGGCTTTGTTTAAATTTTTTGATTTCCTGATCCATAATTTTCAATCCTATAACACCCTCAGATTTACACGCAGCGGAACCAACATTTAGGTGTTAAGTCATAGTACAACAACATAAGAATTACAGAACGACTCAAAAAGAGATGTTTGTGTAAATAGTAGTAAACATAGTTCCGTTCATTTAAAATCAGAGTATAAACGCCGTCCCACAAGATCGTTACCCCAAAATAGTACAACATGAGTTTTAAAGTTGTTAACATAAAAAGTTTTGAAAGAATGGAACAAAAGACAAGTTTCATAAAACATTAGTGCTAACTCTCCTTGTCCGCTCCAAGCCATCATCCCTGATTACCTGAGATAAAACATGCTAAAAAGTCAACGAAAACGTTGAGTGAATTCATAGAGTTATATGAAATAAAAGTGTGAAACACCTAGCATATATATATATATATTATATATATATATTATATATATTATTTATATATTATATATATATTTTATATATTTATATTATATATCATCGAGAAGAACTTGTGGATCAAACATTTTTATTTACTGAATACATTGAGCTCATTGACACTGAAACGTTATCCAAACATATAATAATATGCATATCGGACCGCACCTACCCAAGGTATAATATTTCCATTACACAAAAGATATTCTCAATACAATATGTCCGTTACGGGTGTTCACGCCATGGATACTACCCTAAACAGTACAATAGGTTCTATTTATTTTATTCAGCGCTTACCCATCATAGGTAATTAATAGTTCATGAAATTCGAGGCCTTTTTAGCAATAGGTACTTATGCAATTAGTCTCACAATCGGGTCCAGCATACCGAAAACAACTTGTGTTCAATTTCTAAAAACTAGCATGTATCTCCCTCGCGGGGTTTATGAAAACATTTAAAGTATAAAGGCGAGGCTATAAACTCATCGTAAATAGAAGTATCAACCGAGAAATCAACAAGGAAAAGAAACGCCAACAACTCAACCGCGACCTATAATAATATATGGGTACGCGATTACAATATATTTATAAGAAAATGCATATTTTGCAAAAGTATATAAAATATATATATTCCGACATGTATGAAATCTTATATTGTAGAATCTATGTGCGCGCCAAACTTACATATTAATACTCACTAAGTGTTTTGCTTTAAGTTTATAATTCGTTTTAACCCATTCTGACAACTTTATATTTTTTATGAAAATTACCCATTTTAAAAGATTAAGGTTTTAGTCTCGACCAAGAGTGTAAGTCTAACTTATTAGTTGTAAAAATAGTTCTTGTTATAATATTGCAAGTCTAACCAATTTCTTTTATACTAATTAACCATTCTTAAAAATTTCGCCTACCTTGACTTTTTAATATAAATTTTCTTAAGTTTGACCCATCAAAACGACCCGTCAAAATGCATGATTAATTATGAGGTATGCTAGCGTTTGACATAAAACATCATTCCGGACAACTTTTTAGTTATACCCGAGACCCAAAACTCGACCGAACATGAAGAAAATACTCTTACAAAATTCTGCACAAACCATATTTTTCTTAAAATAAGTTATTATCTATTTCTAAGCTTTTTGACTCGTTAATATGCGTTTTTGGACTTAGATATCCTCGCGGAAAGGTAAAACGGCATTTTAAACAACTTTTTAATTATATTCGAGACCCAAAACTCAACAGAAAATAACAAAAATACCCCTGCGAAATTCTGCAGAAAATTACAATTTTTAAACGAGTGCAGAATTTGATTTTACCCATTTTCTAACTTCCGACGGCCCTATAAACTTCGTTTTTAAGAGTTATCAAACGATCCATATATCGAATCGAAGCTACGAACATCCTCTACCATATTCTTAAGCCTAAAATCAATTTTTACAATTTTGACTTGCCCAACTTGACACTCTAATTTTCTGCTATAATTAGGTAGCTTTTAACCCCTTCAAACACCAATTCCTCTCATTGCAACCATCGCCAAACCACTTAAACTAGCCTAACACCACTACTAATCATCTCAAACCAACCATGAACCTTAAAAACGCGACATGCAACACCATCAATGGATTCTCAATATAATCTTACATACATGCAAACCATATATAATTAAATCAATGTAAAGAGAATAATACTTACAAACTTAATGCAACACAAGAAAAATCAAGACAATCAAACCCTCTTGGTTTGATCCTTTAGTCAAAACCTCAACAACCAAAACAAAACCCTTACTTGATTTTTGTTACACCAAATCTTGTACAAATACTTGTAATCAAACCCTTATAACACCAATTGTACCCAATTAGATCAAAACCCTTAAAAATAAAAAATCATGAAAATCAAGAACTTGAGAAAAATCATGCATGGTGGTTTAATCTTGTTAAGGAATGATGGGAATTAGTTTATGATTAATTTAGGATTGAATGGGGGTGTTTTGAAAGAATGTAGGTGATGGTTTTGGGTTTGTGTGGAAAACTAGAAGGGGGGTTGAATAGTTTACCGCTTTTTAATTTGATATATAGTTTGTTTATAAAAACTTAGATTTGACTTTATGTGATCTCAATATATGCACAATATGAACAATACAAATAAGTATATAAATGATATGAAAGACAAGAGATAAGAGTTAAATAGTTTCCCGCTTTTTAAATTAATGTGACGTTTGTATATAAAAAGTTAGATTCGATTTTATGTGATCTCAATGTACACACAATGTGAACAATTTAGTTAAGTAAATAAATGACAATGAGTAATAATGTAAATTTGTAAGACAAGAGATAAGAGTTAAAAAGATCAAACCACAACACACGAATTTATAGTGGTTCGGTAATGAAGCCCCTCTTCGCCCTACTCTACTCCTCGTGTACCCAACTCGAGAGTTTTCTTTACTATGTCAACAAACTTCCTTTAGGCGGAGAAAACCATACATAAGTAGCTTACTCTAATTTCCGACACTAAGCCAAATTCCTAATCTTAGCTAGAACCAATCTACCACACGCTTGTATTTTGAGGCCTAAAATACTAACCACACTAACAATATATCACTTTACCTAAACACTAACACGATCTAACTATTACACACAATCACAAGAGATATAGATGAATTAAAAGATACAACACAATCGTAACTATGTTACGTGAACACCAACTAAGCTATAATACTTCTTGACTTGATGACTAGAAGTATTCTTTTCTTGCACTTGAGGATCTAAGCTTGAATCACTTGGAAATAAAAGATTAAGATTAAATGATTGTAGAAGATGTATAAACTGATTTTAGACAGAAAGAAAATGAGTGCAAAAGAGGAGAAATATGTGGGGAACAGTCCATTATTTATAGGCAAAGCTGAGAGCGTTTTTACATGGTCGGCCCCCTTAGCTCATAGGCCGGACCCCTTATCACTAAAGGGGCCGCCCATAGCAGGACGCTCCCATTTTTGTCTTTTCCAGTGGAGGTGTTTCCTGGATCAGTTTTATCTATTTTTAGGTGGAAAATTTGAATTCAAAATATTTATTTTGAATAAAACATTTCTTGTAAATACCAAAAATGTTTTGTATAAGTTTTAAAGATGTTTGTTACATTTTATAAAAATGTAAGGTTTAGAAAAGATAAATTCCTATGATCAATAATAAATTAAGCATTTATTTATTCATACCTTTAAGTGATTAATTTTTGAAATGAAACTTTTTAACTAATTACTTGTTTATGTTTAATTTTTACACATAGCGTTTTTACATTTTGTGATTATCAAAACGTAGAGAAGTCGAAAAATATCAAAAACTTTTTTAGGCATTATTTCTATCAACAATCTCCCCCTTTTTGATGATTATAAAATTTAAACTCATTAAATGTAAAATTATTTTTAAACAAGTATTTAGTAAGTTTTATTTCATTTCTCCCCCTTTTTATAGAATCAAAAAGGCTTCGTCGATGATAAAATAGAAATCCGACGGAACTAGCGCTCCCCCTTGATGTGTGCTCCCCCTCATTTGAGGACACCAAGGAATCGAGCTATGGTAACTTTTCTACAAAAACAAGTTAGAGGAACAAGACCAATATCTCTAACATATAGCAAAGACAAATGAACAATATTCAAGTATGGTTACAATGCTTGACAATTAACAAAGCTCAACTATATAGATAGGAGTCAACAAACATAAGTAACAACTAGGGGGAACATAAGTGCATTCGTTAAACATAAAATATTATGCATAAAACACAATATTACAACATGCATATCTTAAGTCTAAATATTATGCTTGAAGCATAGTTAATACATCATAAAAGCTACAAAATACTAATTTTTCTAGAATGCCATAGTACTTGCTTGTAAAATGATGGGTAAGACGTTTATTCGAAAGTGAGAAAATACTAAGCATATAACATGCCTAGTTTGTTGTTGGTGGAAAGTTTGGTGCGGAGGTGGTTGTTGGTGGATAGTCCCTTTGAATTTGAAGTAGTGGTTGAGGTCGTGTGAGAAGAAATTCAACCCAATTGAGATCCTCTCTTATGGCCAAGAATTAAACTTGGTTGTAGCAACAACATGGGCAATAGCCAACATGATGTTCAACTTGGTCAAAAGTGATAGTGTAAGGCAAGATTGGTGTGGGTGGTGTTGGATTAGTGATATGATTTGAGAGATGCATTGCTAGAAGGTTGGATAAGTCTTGAAGTTGATTGATGTCATCAAGGAGCATTCCTCTAGTTGGAGAAGGAGGTAGTTGAGGTTGAGTTTTGTTATGGTTTTGATTTGCTTGTAAGACAACATCAACATAGGGATCAATGATTGTAGGTGAGAGAGGTTGAGGTGAAGCATAGTTATAGGTTGCTATAGGAGAGTTTTATTTTGAAGGTGCATTGCAAGAATATAGAAGTTTAGGCATTAGTGTGGGTGTGTTAACATCATCCATATTAGATGAGTTACAATAGTTCAATATCTTTCTCCATACGGGTCTTACAGAAATTTTGGGTTTCTTGGTGAGTTTGGATAGAGAATTTTTAGGGGATGACATTAGAGGTGATAAGATGAGTGTGATGAGAGTGATGAGGACTAATTTATACTAGTATGATGAGATAGTTAAGGATAGATAGACATTGTTAGAAAACAAAGCTAAGGAATGTTTGTGAGTTCTGGGAAATTATAATTGAGTCTAGGTGAAAGGGTGTCAAAAAGCAGAAAGAAACAGTAAAAATCATGTTCTAGGTGGCCGGCCCCTTTATCTATGTGGTCGCCCCATTTCACTAATGGGGCCGCCCTTAAGAGCTAAGGAGGCCGCCACCTAGAAAAGTCCAAGTTGTCCAGGTTTTTGTTTTCTTGCAGAAAATGATAAAACGGTGGACTGTTTGGTGGCTATTTTGCAGCAAGTCCTAAGTTTTATATCAATCAAGACTAATTTATATAATCATTTAGCAAGCAAGAATATATGTAATAACCATGCAAATGAATTTTTTACATGTACTTATGATGAGTTCTTTATATAATGAGTGCATATTAACCTAAACTTAGGATGACCTTTATGAACCATTCTTGATTTTACTTATGTTTCGTGTGAAGTTCTTCAAATTAATTTCTTTGTTAGATCAAGCTTGATTTAAAGATTGATAACAAGTCATAATTATATGTATGATTTTGATTTAGATTTCAAATCCTAGAGTGTGCCTATATGCAACAAATGTGGAGTAACGATTATTTCGACTCTAGAATAAAAACCTAAGAAATAATGCAAACGCTCCTTAATTTAATTTTGCTCAATCAAGAGTGTCGAAAAATATATATTAGATTATATATTTCAGCAACAAGTGTGAGATCATCGTGAGTGCATGGAAAATGTTTTTAGCATCTCAACAATGTATGAAAATAAGTTTTCATGAGTTCCTAGTTGTGAGAAGTTTTTCGAGAAATGGATTGGGAATGATAATTTAAAGTTTCTTACAGACTGTCAGATGGCCGATCCCCTTATGTATGTGGCCGACCCCCTTATCACTAAGGGGGCCGCCGTTTAGAGCTAAGGGGGCCGCCTATTTGATGATTTTATTTTTCTGATTTTTTGATTTTGGCATGTTAATTTTGGCATGTTAATTTTGGTTGTAGTTCAATGTTCTTGTTACTTTTGAGTAAGTTAAGTTCACCATCTATATATATAATATATATATATATATATATATATAAAATATATATATATAATATAATATATATATATTGTGTTTTGAAATTAAGCTTTTGCAAAATGCAAGTTTTGCAAATATTTTAGATACTGATTTCTTAAACTTTGAAACTAATTTATTGGTCTAACATTTATAAGAATAAGATAAAATCCCAATCTTTGATTTTTTATGCAAATAGATAATCTAGAAAATAGATTAATGAGAATGAAATTTTAAAGTTTCCTTACTTACTGTCAGATGGCCGGTCCCCTTATGTATGTGGCCGGTCCCCTTATCACTAAGGGGTCGCCCATATACATATATATATATACAAATACATATACAAATATATAATATAATATAATATATATATATATTATATACAAATTACATATACATAAACATATACATATAAATATACATATACATATACCATAGCATATACATAAATACAATAAATATATATATATATAGAGTATATAATATATAAATATATATATATATATATATAAAATATAAATATATATAATGTATATATATAAGTATATATATGTATAAAATATATGAATATATATATATATATATATTGGGTTTTGAAAGTTAAGCTTTTGCAAAATGCAAGTTTGCAAATATTTATAGATACGTAATTTCTTAATACTTTGGAAACTAATTTCTTGGTTCTAATTATAAGAATATGAAAAATTCCCAATCTTTGATTTTGTGCAAAATATAATTCTAGACATAGAATTAAGGGAATGATAATTTAAAGTTTCTTACAGACTGTCAGATGGCCGATCCCCTTATGTATGTGGTTGGCCCCCTTATCACTAAGGGGGCCGCCGTTTAGAGCTAAGGGGGTCGCTTATTTGATGATTTTATTTTCCTGATTTTTTGATTTTGGCATGTTAATTTTGGTTGTAGTTCAATGTTCTTGTTACTTTTGAGTAAGTTAAGTTCCTATTAATATTTGTGGTAATATAGTTACTTAATATGTATTTAGTCAATTTGTTCCATCATTCTTAGACCTAGACGTAAGTAATTAAATGGCTCACGTTTAAGGGGTTTAGTTAGAATGTCGGCAATGTTATCTTCCGAAGAGACTTTTTCTATGTAGATATTTCCTTTTTGAACATTGTCACGAATGAAATGGTAACGGATTTCAATATGTTTGGTACGTGAGTGTTGAACGAGATTTTTACTTAATTCTATAGCTCCTTTATTATCACACATTATAGGAATGTCGTCGAGATGAATGCCATAGTCAACGAGAGTATTAGGTCGTGTTTTAGATCGAATCACATGATATAGAACGATGTAGAATATAGAGAATCAAGAGAGGGAGGCAAGTTTTCACAATTTCCAAATTTTATAACAAAAGAGAAAAAGAAAGGGAAAAGTTATTACAAGCTATCAACCACCTAATAAAGATTAGGTGGCTATTTATAGGAGAGGAGGGAGGCTTCCCTTCCTTCCTTTATTTTCCTAATTTTGCTAATTAGTTCCTAATTTTTGGTAAATATGCTATTTTTCACTTTTAGCATATTAAACCTTATTACAAGCTACTTTCTTCCAAGTAAAATAAAGACTAAACACTAGAAATAAATAAAACAACTTAAAGTATTATAATCGAAACTTTTATGATCCTAACAATCTCCCCCTAAGGGTTAATTATTTTGGGCATTCCCTTCTTGATCCTAGTTGTCTTCCATTCAAATACATTTCCCATCTTCTCATTTGATCACGAAACTTCAATCGTTCTTCAATCTCTTCAGCAAACAATTATAATTATTCAACATCTTCTTTACTAAGATTGTGAGTCACATAGCCATACTTAACATCATTGTTGTAGCTCTTTAATCCTTCCAAGAATCTTTTTTAACGTTGCATCACAGAACTTATGAACTTCTTGATGTCTCATCACTCTTTTTTCTTTCTTGTTGTTCTTGTAAATAATGCCATATACTTGTTCAGAGACGATGAAGAACATCTTGTACTTCTCAATGACTGGGAAAGTGATTGTTAGTGTAGTAAATTGACTTGTTGTTGATAGCTTTTCACACCTAGTTGAAAGTCATGAACTCTTTCCTATATTACTATACTCCTGATGAAGACTGATAATGACCACAACAATCTAGTCTCAGCATAGTCATCTACCTTGTGATTTATGATTAGCAGATACATATCTTCAATATCATTCTTGTTAAGATTCTTGTAATCTGACTCTGTGATAGACACTATACTTCTATTTGCTCTTCTTGTAACTATCTCTGTGATAAACTTGTGCTCATGACCTAGTTCCTAGTAAGTCTTGATGATTTGAACAATCTTTGAATTTGAGTAGATTTCTTTCTTTGGCTTTCTAGGTGCTTGTTGTTTCTTGATGTAGAAGATCTTTGCATGTGTATTCTTCCAATGTTCAACCCCGTAACAAGCATAAGGATTAAACCTTTTCACACCTTTCTCTACCTATCTGAACATTTTTCTTCTGTATCATCATCAGGAAAAATAACTGCAGGAAACTTGTGTAAAGATAATATAATCTTATCTGGTCCTGAGTTGCCCTTCTTTAAGTATAAAAGATCTTGATTAACCAAAGGTAGTCCAGGAGCTTTTGGATCTCTTTGACAGCTTTGAACGACTGGAGTGGGCTTTAATTGCTATGGTGGGACAATGATTTTTTTCCTGCTTTCCCACACAATGTCACTTTTCAAGAAATTTTACATCTGATCAATGTGATACTAATGCTCATCTCCCGAAGTACACTATTGTCTTAACATTTCATTAACAACCTTACGTAACTTAGCTTCATCAACAGTTTGTGAAATTTCATTTACAAGATCTTGTGATGCTTTCTCATTAGGAAGCACATCATCATCTATGGCATAAGAATCTGTCCAATAATCAAAATCCTCAGATTGTCCTTGATTACATGACTTTGATGGACCTGGTTTACTTTCATAATCTTGACCAGAAGATGATCCGCCAATCTCAAATGTTCCATACTCAGATGTCTTCTGCCTCTTTGCATTATTCTCCCCCTTAGGATGAGCATCATCATGAGGATCTTCCTGATCTCTAAGGCAAAAAACAGAAGGTATACAAGAAGTAGTGGCTACCTGAAGTCTTTCAAATTTAATCTTGAGCGCAAGCCAAATAGAGACATCATCTTTTTGCAACCGAGGGTCATCTTTCATAGTCAGGTAAAGTTGATATTGTTGTTCTTGTGTAGAAGGAGTTGTGTCTTTAGCCGGATGCACATGCATAATATGACCTGACATATAACTTCTGACTGATGAATCAACCTGCGAAGGAATGTGGTTAGCAATAGCATCATTAACTTGTGCAGAAATCTCTGAACGAAGATTCTGGCATTCCTGTTGAATAGCTTCAGCAATCATTTTGGCCACATCATCTTGACTTTTTTCTCTTTCTAATATAAGCCCTTATCCAACATGTAATGAAACATGAGTCTGAAGAATTTTATTGATTCGTTCATCTACAAGATTAGGCAGCGACTCCATCATGATGTCATGAACTTGGTTGAAAGATGTTCAAACAAATAACCATAGTGTCCTTGTAATTCTTGAAAGAAACTCTTGTAACGTCTGAAACATCCAGGCTTAGCTTTGAATAATGATAAGAGTCGGTTTGTATTAGAGAGCGTTGATTTAGGTGAAGATGATGATGGTGTACAAGATGAAGGTAGTATATCAGTTTTCATCAATTCCTAGAGTTTCTCAGTATTCGAGGATACGAGATTAGTTAGAATCCTAGGAGATCTAATTGTTGTGGAAGAGGGTGTATTCCTAATATCCTCTACATGCTTCCCCTTCTCTCTTATTCTTAACTCATAGTCATCTTCTGCTGATTCTTCCTCCTCTTCAATAACGTTCACAGGTTGTGAAATTTAAGCCATATTCTCTACCTTTGGACTTTCCTTATCACTCTTGGGCTCTAACCTAGTGTCGAGAACAGTTTGATTATCATCATTCCTAAGGGGTGAACTATAAACTACAACATTCTCTTCTATATTCTCTGATCCTTCAACTAACTTCTCAATTTCTTTAGCCATCAAGTGCTCTTTAACCTTCTCCACATTTTGTGTAGCTTCAAGCTCTTCATGACTTTTCTGCTCTGCCAGACTTACTTGAAGTGTATCTTTTAAAATTAGATCATCTACCTCATCAGTTGTTGGAATTGGAGTTGGTGGAGTAAGTCGTGTGGATCGTCTTGGAGGAATACAAAGTCTGATGACAATAGACTTTCGTAGAGCACTTGATTCTCCTTGAGCAACAATAAGGTTAGGTGTCATAGGGGCGCTAGTTGTCCTATGCCTTTCCTGGGTAGACTCAACCGGCTGTGACTGAGTCATAGGAACATCTATTCCAAACACCTCAGCATATAACCGATAGTTCTCCGTAAGCTTCATCTCATCGGTTATCATCTAATATGGAATCCTCATTCCAACAATACCTTTACTCTTCACTGAATTGAAGATGCTTTTAATCATCACATCACATGGAATGTAGTCATGTAATGACTCATCATAAGCTTGTAAATCTAGGATAAGGAATCATGGTTGTTGGATTCTTTAAAGAGTAGTGAAAACCTTCCCAAAGCAATTTTGTATAATCAACATGAATGTTGTTGACAAAGCAGTATAGAATTTGCATGATCTGCACTGATGTTTGATCATAACCAGTAACACGTGTTGTCAGACATCTTAAGAACATCTTGCACAGTGTCTGCCACGGTTGTAGAAGACCAGTTGGATGTTGATCTTAATTCCAAAGTGAAACCAAGATTGTTAATGTAAAATGGAACCATCTTAGAGAATGTTGGAGCAGGTACAAACTGATCATGATTGTTGTCAGTAGCTGGAGGTAATTGAAAGATTGTCCTGAAGTCATCAAGAGTTAGAGTGAGCTCTTTTCTGTCTAGCATGAACTTAAGTGTATACTTTGATCCATCTGCGTGCAAAGTATGCCAGAACTACCCTAAATAAATCCATGACACTGCTGAAGATGCAGCAATGCTGAATATGATAGGATGGTTCTTTAGAATATTTTACAGGATTCTACTCTCATCCAGACACAATGGATTTTCAAGATCAACCTTCTTGTTTCCATCTATAAAAGCATATCTTTGTTTGGTGGGCGTAGTTCATCTTGATGAACATCAGCTGAGCTTTGTGATTGTGCCATGATGATTTCTGAATTAATGAAGATAATATATTAGATGACAATTAATTCATTTGACATTTTTGTCTCTTTCCGCTCTGTCTGTTTCATATGTTCTGATAATTCTTTTTGAACATATATTTGATCAGTTTCTTTCTCATGTGCTTATTCTTGCTTTTTCTAGCACATGCCATACGCTTTATTCACATTTTTCTTTTGATTTCACCTTTTTTGTGTTCTGGCATTTCTTTTTCGAACACACTTTGGATTTGCTTTTTCGCGTATGGTTTTTGTCTCTCTTTCTGTTTAGAATATCCTCACCAGAAATTGTTTGTGAAATGATACTCTTTCAAGAATGATGAAGGTACTCTTTGATTTTGAGTAAGACTCAAATTTGAGAAATTAAAGAGATATCATTCAATATTCTTAAATTTTTTTGTGAAAGAGTACAATTTTGGACACTATACAGAAATTTGAGAATTTTTCTTTTTCAAAGACGTATTTGAGCAAAAAACATTTGTTTTTGAATAACATAGAATCAATCAAACTCAATACATCAACTGAATGGTCACTAAGTCACTCACTCCTCATTCTGTTCATTGCAAAAAATGGTCGAAACCGAACATGACTTAAACCACTTAAACAATTGAGAATCGAATTATCAGACTCGAGCTATGTTGAAATTCTTATGTGTTGGAATATTATACTATGCAAACAGACACATCTATTCAACAACTGAATGGTTACTAAGTCACTCACTCCTCATTCTGTTCATTGCAGAAAACGATCAACACCGGACATGACTTAGAAAACTTAAACAATTAAGAATAGACCTATTTATACATAGAATAAAATTCATCAAATCTTGTTCAATTGTTTTAATCTTTGTAGTAATTTTTCACAAACGATTGAGGTTTAACTTCACATGAGAAACTGATCATGATACAGACAGTTTGAGCATTAGACAACACATTTAGACAATTATCATTAACACATCATTAGTCTAATAAGCCCCTTCCCAAAAATTGTATGCATGTAGGAACAAATTCGACACTCTTGAAAATAACTTTTGACTTTTCAAAGTTTGACTACCGAGTTTGACATTTTGACCATTGACTGCCGATTTTGACTCTTCTGATTTTGAACACTTTACATCAAACTTCTTTAAACAAGAAATTTTTGTTTGGTTCTTCATCAAATTCAAGCTTTTTAGTCCCTTTTTAAACTTTGAAACTCAGTTTAGCCATTTTAAATGCTTGTTACCAAATTCAGAGTGCTTTTGAGTTTGACCAATCATGTCGAGTTTGCAATTTTTAGCGATTACACATCTAATTTTACAAATAACTACACACAATCATCTTTTTAAACCACAACAATCCTAAATCTAGCATCAATTTCTAAAAAACCTTGAACTCGGTAACCCTAATTTTTACCGAGTTTGAATTCAACAATAAGAACTTCACATAAATCATTTCTAAAACCTGTTACACGGCGGATCACTTACGTTTAAGAATAGAAAAAGATTATGATCGTTGTAAATGAACTCAAAATCAAATAGATTGATTTTTCTTCTTTCTCTATTTAAAAGTCGGTATAAAGAAAAATGAGAAATGAAAATAGAAACCTTATTTATACTATCCGAAAATGCAGGTTTGGAATTTGACAGTT
The DNA here is from genome assembly GCA_026074375.1 of Tanacetum coccineum. Classification (NCBI taxonomy): domain Eukaryota; kingdom Viridiplantae; phylum Streptophyta; class Magnoliopsida; order Asterales; family Asteraceae; genus Tanacetum; species Tanacetum coccineum. The sequence goes on along the minus strand of BQNB010027151.1, from coordinate 28,921 downwards.
TAGTCCTTTGACTTCTTCTTTCCGAGTTCTAATTTGAAAAATGGCATAATTAACCCTTGTAGAAGAATCTATTAATAGCGGTTTTGCTAGATTTAACACTATTATTACTAGTCTTAAAGATCTTGATGAAGGTTTCTCTAGCAAGAACTATGTTAGGAAGTTTCTTAGGGCTCTACATCCTAAATGGAGAGCAAAGGTCACGGAGATTAAAGAATCGAAAGATTTGTCATCACTAGCTCTAGACGAGCTTATCGGAAAAAGTACATGAATTAGTCATGGAAAAAGACTCCAAAATTTACAAAGGCGAAAAGGAAAGAGTTAAGTCAATCGCCCTAAATGCTAAGAAAGAGTCTAGTGACAATGAAACTTTGATATTCGGAAGTGATGACGAAGAATATGCTATGGCCGTAAGGAACTTTAAAAAGTTCCTTAGAAGAAAGGGTAGATTTGTTAAACAATCACGAGAAGAAAAGAAGTCATTCCGGCAAAGGGATGATAAGAAAAGGAAGAGTGATAGGAAATGCTTTAGATGCGGTGATCTTAATCATCTCATTGGCGAATGTCTAAAGCCTCAACGAAGCAAGGACCAAAAGGCATTCATTGTAGGTTCTTGGAGCGATAGCGATGATGAAGCCGAGGACAAACCAACGATGAAACTTGTCTCATGGCTTAATCATCAAATGAGGTAACTCTTGACCCTTCTCATTATAGTGATAATGCTTCTTATCTTGATGACGATAGTATGCAATTTGAATATGATAACCTATGTGAAATTAGCTTAAAAATCATCAACTAGAATAAAATTTTGAAAACTAAAAGAGATCTTTTAGAAAAAGAAATTTTAGAGTTGATTGAGAAAATTAAGAAACTTAAGAGAAACAAGCGATTGACATTGTTTGTGAGTCATGTCAAAGACTTAAGTTAGAAAACGCTAAACATAAGGAAACTCAAGTAAAATTCGTAAAATTTGATAAGAGCGCTAATTCACTAAGAGAAATGTTAAATATTCAAAAGTCACATAGTTGTAAAATAGGTTTAGGATTTGATAGTAGTAAAGCGTCAACAAGCGGAACAAAACCCATTAGCTTTGTTGGGTCATTCGCTGGAAATGCAACCAATAATCCACCATTAAGGTGCACGGATCTACCATCTCTGGATCCGTGGATCCACCGAGCAGTGAAAAAATAGCAGAACACGTTTTTAGATTACGTTTGTCTTCGCGATCGAATTTTATCATTACTAGAAAGAAACTAATACATAATAAGATTGAAGAGTCAAAGAAACCATCTTTAAAACCACCCTTTAAGAGTGGTTTAGGTTATGTTAAAACCGAGTCTAGGTCTAAAACACCTCCACTAAGAAAAAATAATTCTTATCAACAAAGATACAACACATCTCAACCTAGAAGAAACTCTAGCGGACCAATTTACTAAAGTTATTATCCTATGAATTGGAATAACAATCAAAATCAAGGTTTTGTGCATATGGGAAATTGCATTCCATTCCAATATCCCAATCAATTGCAACAAATGCAAGGGATTTACAACACTAACATTTTTGGACCCATGAGATATTGGGGACCAAGCGCTTGAGTTTATTTTTTCTTAATTAGGTATGCTTGAGAACTTGTTTGGAGCCGGACGAATAGATTAGAGATAGCGGTTGCTCCAAACACATGACGGGAAACAAAATTCTATTCTCAACCTACAAAGCATACGATGGAGGTAATGTTGTTTTTGGAAGTAACTTAAAAGGAAAGATCATTGGAAAATGTATGATTTCTAATGATAACTTAGCTTTTAATTTACTTAGTGTCAGTCAAATTTGTGACTATAAGTGTAAGGTCTTATTCACGAAAGATGGTAGTGAAATAATTAAAGATGATAAAGTCATAGGAAATAGGATTAGGAAAAACGGTCTATACGTCATGAAATTAGGAAAAAAGTCTCAAGAAAAATTATGTCTTTCCACGGTAGTAGATAATTCTACCTTATGGCATAGAAGACTTGGTCATGCAAATATGCGTTTAATCCAATCTTTGTCATCCAAAGAATTGGTCAGGAATTTACCTAAGCTAAAATACAATAAACACTTTTGTGATGCTTGCAAAATTGGAAAACAAGCCCATGCAAGTCATAAAGCTAGAAACTTGGTTTCTACTAATAGATGTTTAGAACTTTTGCATATGAACTTATTTGGTCCATCCGCTAGTAAGAGTCACGGTGGCAACTTATATACTTTAGTAACAGTATATGATTATTCAAGATATACTTGGACAAAATTTCTAAAAACCAAAAGCGAAGCTTTTGAGAAATTTGAGATATTAAGTAAGAAAATACAAAATCAACTAGGATTTTCTATAGTTGCTATTAGAACGGATCATGATCGGAAATTTAATAACGAAGTACAATTTGGAGTTTTTTGTGATGCACATGGCATTACTCATAATTTCTCTACTCCTCAAACTCCATAATCAAATGGGGGTAGTTGAAAGAAAGTATTGTACATTACAAGAGATATCTAGGACTATGTTAAATGAACAAATCATACCTCACAAGTTTTGGTGCAACGTCGTTGACACTTTAACTTACATTCTTAATAGAATATTAATCCGACCAATTCTAGGAAAAACCCCTTATGAAATATACAGTGGTAGAAAACCTTCATTAGAATATCTTAAAGTATTTGGAAGCAAGTGCTTCATATTAAATACTAAAGATTATTTAACCAAGTTTTACCCAAAGTCATACGAAGGTGTTTTTCTAGGATATTCTCAAAATAGCAAAGCTAATATTATTTTAAATAAGCACACCATGAAAGTCGAAGAATCACTCAACGTGACATTCGATGAAAGTCCTCCTCCCACCAAATTATCACCATTGGTTGATGATGATGTTGGTAAAGAAGAAGCTGTTGAAAATAATATTAAAGTAGAGAATAATAATAATATTGATGATGAGTCCATAGAAGTTGACGATGTTATTAACATTAAAGAGTCTAAAAATCACCCATTAGGATAAGTCATATGATATCTTTATCAAAGAACACTAAGATCACAAGCTCAAAATCAAAGTAATTTCTTTTATTTCATCTCGACCATAGAACCTAAGAATGTCAATGAGGCATTAGGAGATAAAAGTTGGGTTGCAGGTATGCAAGAAGAACTAAACCAATTTATAGCTAACGATGTTTGGTATTTAGTGCCTCTACCTAAGAATCAATCGGTTATTGGAACAAAATGGGTATATAAGAATAAGTTAGATGAAAATGGTATTGGGTCTAGGAATAAGGCTAGATTAGTAGCACAAGGGTATAATCAACAAGAAAGTACAGATTATGATGAAACATATGCATCGGTAGCTAGATTAGAATCTATTCGAATACTTCTTGCTATTGCTTGTGCAAATGATTTTAAATTATATCAAATGGACATAAAAAGTGCTTTTCTAAATGGTTTTATAAACAAAGAGGTTTACGTTGCTCAACCTCTGGGTTTTATTGATTTTGAAAAATCAAATTATGTTTATAAACTTAAAAAGGCTTTGTACGGTCTTAAGCAAGCTCCTAAGGCTTAGTATGATTGACTAAAATCATTTTTACTAAAACACGAGTATCCTATGGGAATGGTTGACAATACTCTTTTCACAAAGAAATTTGAATAACATCTCATCATTGTTCAAATATATATTGATGACATTATATTTAGATCCACGTGTCAAAACTTGTGTGATGATTTCGCAAAAATCATGCACGACGAGTTTGAAATGAGTATGATGGGCGAGTTGAACTTCTTCTTGGGTCTTCAAATAAGACAAATGGAAGATGAGATATTTTTCAATCAATCCAAGTACATCAAGGCAATGTTAAAGAAGTTTGGGTTGGAAGATTCCAAACTAACCAAGACGCTGATGTCGACGGAGATCAAGCTCACCCAAGGATAACGAAGCCGACTCTGTGGATAGAAATAAATATCGAGGTATGATTGGTAGTTTACTTTATTTAACTGCAAGTAGGCTCGGTATTATGTTTAGTGTTTGCTTATGTGCGCATTTTCAAGAAAATCCTAAAACTACCCACTTAGAAATACGTCACCACTTCCTTCGCGACAACGTCCAAAAGGGCAACATTTCTATCAAAAAGGTTGCATTCGAAGATAACTTAGCCGATATATTAACTAAGTCTTTAAAACGCAAAATATTTAATTATTTAATATTAGAACTAGGAATGATGGAACTCATCATGGATAGGGATCCTCCATCCTCCCAAAAATAATCGTAAACGGAAATATAATGAAGAAATTAATCATTATTCAAAAGATGTTAATTCTCATTATACGTTCCAATTACAAATTTTGAATGATGAACATAATCGAGATTAGAATTTTACTAGATCATGAAAATATCAATAAAATGACCATAGATATTTTCTAAATCTACATGTACTACCATTCTTGGTCACTACATGAAATTACAAAATCGATTGAAAAGGACGAAAAGAATAATCATCGAATCACAACTTACACTTTTGTTGACGATATTTTGTTACGTCTAAATGTTCATAATGATTATGTTATTAGAAATGGTCAAAATATGCTAAAAGCTAACACACTCTTAGTAGGATCAACATCGTTGAAATTCCATCGGGAAATTCACGACAACTTCCACGTTATGCTCAAAAATTAGACGTCGAATCTGAAAATTCAAACACATACTCCCTATAACATATATAAGACACTCCAACTACCAAAACAACAATACCACCTCTCAAACTGCTCAAAATCATGTTCTGTCCATTTTTAGACATGTCACGGATCTATAGATCCTCCATAGGGAGATCCGTCCCTTATTTAGGTGGATCCGTGTCTCAGTCAGACTTACCCTACCTTTAAATTATTGGACCACTTGCTCCTTCTCCTCTAATAATACTACTCCACCTAACTTTGCTACCACCCAAGATTACTAAGATCATTTCAAGTCATAATTAATATAGATCCATTACTTTCAAGTCACTATCAATCTCCATTGTAAGTTCTCTTTTAATTCGAGTCATAAGATTGGATATTTATACAAAAACCAAGATTTGAGACAATGACATTGTCTTCATCTTGAGACATACAAATTTGGTGTCTAAAATACATACTTTTCATTCAAAAATGCATAGTATACTTTGAATCACAAACTTGTTTCAAAGATTTATAATCATATTTTTGACAAATTTAAATAATTGAAGTTAACCATACTTGCATTTTTAAATACAAATTAAAAATGATTCTAAGATTTTGTGAACGATCTCTCAAGAAATACAATAAATGTGTTGTCTTGACTCATTTAACTTGGACAAAAAGCAAAAATTAGTTGTGCACTATCGTATTCATATATACGCAATTAATGTATATTATGAGTGTCAAATAATGTAACACCCCCATTTTGGTAATATAGCAGCGGAAGCTAATCTAGGGTATTACTTTATGAATCATAGGCACAATCATAGAAAACAACTCAAAAGAGACGTTTTTAAAAGATACGTTATCATTCATTAAAATCAGAGTTTTACAATTGGAGACATGTCCCAAAATCTAGTAACATATATTTGAATGATAACAATAAAAAATGATCAACCTCTTTTGAATAAATCTTCAAGATCTACGATTGTTGTGTTATCTTGACTCATTCGATTTGAGAGATAGAGCAAAATGAAGATGTGTGATTCACTACATCGTGTACAAGAAATCCACAACAACATCATAACTTACTTTTAATATACTTATCTATATACTAATTATAAATTTATTAGGTTTAAATTATGCTTGGAATGATGAAATCCGACTACAAAAGAACCAAAGCCTACATACCAAAAATCATCACTAAAGGTCTACTCCAAACAATGCAAAAAGCTCCTTCAAAACTCTTCGAAATCGCTTCATTCATGAAGGAAGACACATTGAATCCTCTTTCACCTTTGGTAACGACATCGTTGATCAATACAAATCCATTCAATTTGATTGTCTCCTTACCTTAAATGGTCATATTTTCCCTCGCTTCATCATTGAATTCTATCACAAATTCCAACTAATTCAAAATGTACATGATATGTCTCTTTAGATTGGTTTCACCATTCGAGACAAGGAGTTCATTATGTCACTCAAAAAATTCGGTCAAGTCCTTCAAATTCCATACAAAGGAACATGTGTCTTCTCAAAGGATTACTCATTAGAACTTTTAAACACTACTCGTGATAAACATGTCTCTTATCAAACTAATCTTCCAAACATTAAAGATGTCATTCAAAACATTTGCATTCCTTCAAGTCATCAAAGTTGCTCAAATCCTACCATTATCCTTTGAGATAATCTTCCTCCTAACATCAAGGATTGGGAACTCATTGTTCGAGAAAATGTCATTTGTGTCGACGCTCACAAGAGCTTCATAAATGCATGCTCCGCTATACAAGCTCTAATCATCTCCAAAAATCTCAAAACTAACTTGCATTACTTTATTGCTCACAAAATCGAGAGTGTCAAAAATAGAGTCAATTGTCCTCTTCCATATGGTTTACTCATTACTCGCTTTTACCAATTCGTTCTTGCTAGACATCTTAAACTCTTTCGTCCTCATCATACTCTACAATTCGTCTTGCACTATCAAATGATGAGTTCCATCAATAGAAAGAATGAGAGAAAGAGGAATGAGAGTGAAGAAGCTAAGCTTGACATACCATACTCACCATCGTCAGTAGAAAGCTCAAACCAATCATCCCCTTTGCTAGGATATCGGTCATCCGTGGATCATTTCTAAATTAGGCATAACTAATTCTCTAGGAATTATGAATTGCTACTTTATGATAATATTATGATATCTTATTAAATATCTGTAGCATCTTTTGTGTTAAACTAAGCCATCTTGAACTAAATGTATGCGAATGAATGCTATGCATGCTTGAACTAGATGATGAAACTATGTACTTATTTATCATGACATATCGTATAGATATTTTAGCATAATGATAATTTGTTTTGAGTTTTTGGTGAAAAACCATAATTCTGGTCATTTTTGTTGACAACTGCGACCCACGGATCCACCATATGGTAGATCTGTATGTTGTTTTGGTGGATCCGTAGCTCAGTCAGTCCAGGAGCCAAAAATTCGACTTTTCTTGATTTTTAACTTTTTCTACTTTATCTTATAACTATGCTATATGATGCTATATGGATCTTAAACCTTAGGATAAAATACCTCCTCCATATAATCCAAGAACCTTCATGCCAAAGCGTGCACCCCATGTCTTTTATAAGACACACTATCACAACTTTGATACTCAAAAATGAAATGTCTACTTCCTTAAATGATTCCATACCTATAATCAAAAGAAAAATCATCCAAGAACATCTCTCAAAACTCAAATCAAATCAAATTGATCTACATGTCACTCCACCCGAAGTCTTAGAATCAAGACTAACTCATTTTCACCTTATGACATGTCAATGTTGTAGTAACTCTCAATGTGAAATTAGATTACTATTACATGAAATGCATCTTATTTTCGAATACATTCAAGAACACACTCCACAAAATGAAACACCCTCTCTCCAAAACAAGTTTGATCATTTAATCCCAATCACCAATCACAATCCTCATCTACACATATGTTGATGTTATACCAACAAAGTCAATCAACTTCAAAGCCTACAAGAAGGTGTTCACTTCATTTGCTCCTACATCCAACATCATCTTGGATCTTCAAACCCACCATACCTTCCGCACTAAATCCACACTTACGATACCCTAAACCCTGGATTACACATATGTTGATGTTATACCAACAAAGTCAATCAACTTCAAAGCCTACAAGAAGGTGTTCACTTTCATTTGCTCCACACATCCACAATCAATCTTGGATCTCCAAACCACCACACCTTCCGCCCTAAAATCCACTCTTACGATACCGCCAAACCGCTTTTAGATTACAAGAAAGATTAAGATTTATCCCAAATTTAGGACATTCAGTTGCTCTCATTATCTTATCAACTTTAAACTCCTCTTGTCTTATGGCTTTAATGCCAAATTTTATGTTTTATCTCTTATAATGGATTTAACATTATTTTCATTAGTTTTGTTGATGATGGATGTTTATTATGTGAAATGTATGTGTGTGCATTTGTGATTGTCATATATATATTTGCTTGCCTTCTAACTTTGTTTGGTAGCAATGCATCCATAGCTCGATTACTTGGTGCCCCAAGCAAGGGGGAGTATACACTAAGGGGGAGCACTTGCAATTTTGTCGTTAATTTTTTTTTCTTTGCATTCGTAACCAAGTGACTTAGCATTCGTCAAAAACAAGACTTGCAAGGACCGCCTCTACAAAACTTTTTGCTTTGACAAAAAAGGGGGAGAAGATATGTAAACTCATCTACTAAATACTTATTTAGTAACTTTTAAATAAGCATGAGTTTATATTTTGTCATCGTCAAAAAAGGGGAGATTGTTAATACAAATATTCACGCAAAAAACGATATTTATATTTAATGATACATCATGTTTTGAGAATAACGAAATAAAATGTCATAACTACGTAAAAGTTTACGTAAACAAGTTATTATCGAAGTTTACTTGACGTCGACAAATCACTAAGGTATGAATATGGCATTAGAACACAGTTAAATGATCAAAGAAAAATATTATCATTTGCATAAATCTTTTCTAATTAAATGATTTAAGTTAACAAATGATTAATTATAAGCTAGTAATATTAATCATGTAAGACAAAATAAGATTAATCATAAGTGGAAACAATATTTCTAAATCTTTCTAAATCTTCCCAAATCTAGAAAATCTTTCCTTATTGGTGATAAAAAATATTTTCTTCTAGAAGAATATTAAACTAGTTTTAATAAGTACAAAACAATATTTTGTATAGATTTGGGGTTAATCACAAAATGACAAATGTTGTCCCAGCTCCACCCACGGATCCACCAAATACACTGGATGGATCCAGGGTATGGGAGATCTGTGAGTTGCACGAATCACCCCCTAAGACAGATTTGAATTTCAAAAGGTTGCCTATAAATACCAACCTCAAGCTTTCATTTTATACAACTCTTGACAAATATTTTCTCACACATATTTTATCTTTTATATATTCTTTGATCATTATACTTGTTACATAATCTATTATAAGTGATCAACTCATTCTACTCTTTAGTGAAGAACACTCAAAAAGACGTCAAGCTTCAAGTGTTAATAGTTTAGTTGTATCATCACGTTTGCGATAATCATTCATCTTGTATATCTTGTGTTGTATGTTGTGTGTATCATATGTGTACGATAGGTTAGTATTTAGGCCATAAAATAGGGATTAGTGTGTAGATTTGGTTCTATCTCCAAAGTAGAACTCGTAATAAGCATTAGTGGCCAGAAAAAAGTGTAAGACGACGTGTAACGGTTTTCTCCCGCCAAAAGGGAGCTTGTTGACATAGTGAAGAAACTCTCGAGTTAGGTGCTTTGGGAGTGGAGTAGGGCGAAGAGGATCTTATACTAGCGAACCACTATAAATCATTTTTTTTTATTTTTTTTTTTTTTTTTTTGTGTCATCGGTTGTTCTTTCTTATTTTTACTTGTTATATTTCGAATTGTTTATTTAATTATTGCATCACTATCATATACACTTGTGTATATCTCTTGAGTTCACATTAGTCGACAATCTAAGTTTTAATTTTAAAACGATAAAAACAATTCAACCCCCCTTCTAGTTTCCACAAAGAAGAATACATAGAGTATATATAGGACAAACAAAGGGTAAAACCCTAAAAGCTAATGGGTCGTGGGCCTCTTATGGGCTATATGTTAATAGTGGGTATTAATGAAGCTCTTGATGTGTCGTTGTGTGGCGTTAAATTATGATTCAAGTTTTAAATTTATATTTTGCCGACTTAACCAAATACAACACTTTAATGGGCAGTGTACCCGGTTAGTGGGAGTTTCGTGGTAAGTAGGGTGTCGAACACTTGGAGCGAGGTAAATCTTTTAATTTATTAATACTTTGGTTTTTCTAATATGAGTTAGTCTATCTGTACTAAACCTATGCTAAAGCTATGTTAATCCTAAATCTAATGGATAAGGGGGGTTTTTAGTCTGAGAGACTGGCGGGTTTGGTGGTGACTTAAACCAATTCAAGACACTAAAACACACGCAAGCAAATTAAGAAAAGATAAAAGAGCGGTCTAGACAAATATAAGAAAACTTTATTAACCATTATTAATCCAATCAGAATGTTGGTTTGTTTATTAGTGCAATGATTACTTATCTCGAGGCGGCATATCATTCTTAAGACTTAGGCGTTACTTCTTCCTAAGACCGAGGCACGTAGAATTCTGTCACAATTAAACGCATCCGCATAAAGCATCCTGTTTATTAATTATAATTCATCTAGAGGACAACATGGTGTATGTCGTAAGAACCCTAGCTCATAGAGACTTTACCCACTTACTGCTTAACGGTAACTTATATTAGGTGGTAGTCCACAATCCACTCTATACCAAAGAATCACAACGTCATTTGTTAGTCCTACACCACGACCTATGGTAGCCTAACTTGTTCACGAAACCAAGGTAAGTAGGACGTTATTAGTGATCCTATTTGTTCCACCTATACGGATTACTATATGGAGAGCCATCCCAACATTTAGATTACTTGGTCCATATCACTAGATCCAGTTGAATGATAGGTCGCATATTAAAGCACGTAAACAAGTATCATGTGATAAACATAATCAATAATCAACAATAAATTAAGAAATCTAGATAAACAAACCAAACATTAAGATCTTCATAATAATGGCTAATACCCGAAGGAAGTAATGATTTAGCCAAGGTAAACTAACTGAGTTAACGAATGTAACACCCCCATTTTTACATATAGCAGAGGAAGCTAATCTGGGGTATTACTTCATGGAAACAACAATCATAATCATAGAAAACGACTCAAAAGAGACGTTTGTTTAAAAGATCGTTATCATTCATTTAAAATCATAGTTTTACAATGGCAAAGGTCACCAAAATCATGTTACATACAATGTGGAATGATAACAAGTTTTAGCCATCTTCGAGTCCATGCACACCGTGCCATAAGGTTTTTGCTCAAGTTACTGTATAAACATGCTAAAAAGTCAACATACAAATGGTTGATGTGAAATTTCATAGGTTTTGAAATGTGAATATTTGAATACAAGTCATAGTGTAATAATTGTATAAACACATTTATTATGGAAAATGGTATTGTTATTATACACCCGTTATTAGTAATAATTGCAACGAATACAATTATCATAGTAACAGTGTATTATTACGTTATTATCTTGTTATTTGTCTGGTTTGGTCTGATTTGGTCTTGGTCTAAGCTCATGGCACACAAACTGACTAGTGTAAATATATACCCAAAATTGATGTGATATATAAATATTTATTTTAAATCGCCACTTCGTGCCATAAGTTGCTCAATTTCCTAAGATAAACATGCTAAAAGAGATCAACATAATGGTTGAGTGAAATCCATAGGTTTTTAATAGTTGAATAAAAGTCATTTATTAAATCATATACCGAGAAGACATATTGAGAATCATTATATATATACTAGATGTCATTATCCGCATTAATACTAGGTGCCATTACCCGCATACATAATCCACATCAATACTAGGCGTTATTGCCCGCATACATACTAGGCGTTATTGCCCGCATCAATACTAGGAGCCATTACCCGCATACATAATTCACATCAATACTAGGCGTTATTGCCCGCATCAATACTAGGAGCCATTACCCGCATACATAATCCATCACATATAGTTTTAGTTTGTATAGAACAAGTTTGGTAGCAATGGAACTATATCATATATATAAAACAAGTTAAGTAGCATGTATCTCCCCCAAAATATTTAGAAAACGGTAAAAAGAGGGGCTATGGAAATCACCTTAACAGTACAGTACAGGAAATCTGATTGATGGCAAAGGTATACGAAATGAAAGTAATAGCTTCGTCACACACAACCTGGAGTAATATGTCATATGTTAAGTCTTAGAAGATTGTACTCGAAAACTTTGGTTCTTAAGAGTCATGAGTTTGATTGGAGAGTTTGGAATTATTGTATCACCGTTCGGGCCATCATAATTCAGAAGTCATTCAGTAAACGTTTGAGGAGCTAAGGAACTTTAAATCATAAACCCAACAACTCAGTCAGAACGTAGTACCAAGATGAAATCCCTTAATATGAAGCTCCCTAGTATTGTGATACGATATAATCGGTTTTAAGTGTTTTGATCAATATCTGGAAATGATAAGCACGACAAGCGTTAATTAAAGTTATGTCTTTGTAAGGTTTTGAATACATTTCTATATTTTTTCAAAATGTTACATTTTAGACCATTAAGTATGAAAAATGGCAAAATATACCCTTGGAGTTTGCACTTTTACGAGTTTGGTCCTTCAAGTTTAAAAGATGTACAAAGTAAACCTTGCACTTTGTAAAGTGACATAATAGACCCCTATAGTTATAAATTTAATAAAATGTCATTTTCAGCCCTTGTACTTATAAGTTTTCAAAGGTTACAGTATATACCCCTTGCATGGAAATAATTACAAATCAGGTCCTAACTTACATGCAAGCTATATTTAACATTCCAATTGATATTTGTAGGTTATAGCTTGTTAATATAAGTTAAAATAAGATGTTTTAACGTAACAAAAGTTTAATTTAACGATTCGTTAAGCCATAAATCGAAACGGGTCAAATTAGGGTTTTTAATCAAAAACGCTTATGTTGTTATTTCAAATTCTTTCAAAAACCAATAAAGTTGTTCCATTAACATAATATATGATAGATTATAACAAGATTTGAGCATTATAACTTTAAGATAAATGAAAAACATGAAATTAGGGTTTTTAGGGTTCGGTTTGGATCAAAATGGCAAAACGCCTATATTTTAGCTTAGATTCTTTTAGCAAGTGTTCATGCATGATCATAGAGATATAATATAAGTATAGGAGCAGAAACGATGAGTATGAACTTGGGTTTGAGTTTCAAGGATCAAAAATGGAGGATATGGGTCAATTTGGGTAGTTTTTCCACTCGTACGCCTTTGTCTTTGATCTTGGGGCTTCAATTCTTCAAAGCTTCACTTGTTTCTTGTTATTAGATGTTCTTAGGATCATATGGAGCAAAGAATAGCTACCATTTATAGGTTATAGAAGAGGAAGTGTGGGATGAATTGAAATGGAGTGTTTTGTGTCCTATTATACTTCGAATGGACCTTGGAGCTAAGTGTTCCTTATGAATCTGATCTAGACATGTGTACAAGCTAGGGATGGATGTGGAGAGGCTAGTAGGATAGTTAATAAGCTAGAAATAAGCTAGAAGGTGTTGGATACTCCATGTGCTTGCCGCTGCTTAGATAAGGAACAAGGAGATATTTGTGAAGTCTTGGTGACCAATGAGATGAGGTAAGGTGCTTGTAAGCAGCTAGGGAGTGAGGTGCTTGTCATGGAGGTGCTTGTTGCAAAAGGTTTATTGTCAAAAATGGGTTAAAATGCAAAGAACAAGGTTGCGGGTCGCGGGTTCATATAGGATATATTAGGGTTTCTTTGGGTTTTCAAGGCTTAGATTTCATGTAATCTTGATCAAAGATGATAGAATACTAATCTTAGGTATTGTATAAAGGATTATCAATGAGTATTGATTGATGGTTTAAGTTAAAATAGGTTGAAAAGGAATGAGTAAGCCGTAGGTTCTATTTAGGGCTTGTAATGGATTATTAGGGTTTTCAAGGTTTCAATCTTTTATACATTGCCAAGATAAGGATGATAATGAATTGTAAACTCATATTATGAGTTTACAATGGCACTTGGTTAATTGTGGAGGATTAAAATGATTAGAAATGAGTAAACGGGTCAAATGATCCATTTAGGTACGTTAAGGGTTTCTCGGATTCAATTTACATATAGATGAAATGAGATGATGAAATAATGATTGAATATGATTGAAAGGGTTGTAAAATAAGTTATTACAACTCATTTGAATGTTGGTTGAGGTTTAAAACGGATAAAAAATCGATAAACGGGTCATGGTTTACTACTTAGCTCGGGTTAGGGTTTCTAACCTTGGTTTCTTGTAAATTCATGAAATGAGAATGAATATGGGATGTAAAAGAAGCATATGACTTTCTTGTAACTTGTACTTGATAGATTGTACAAGTTTACTTAGGACAACAGAAGTAAAACGGCTATTTTGGACATCGTGCATTAATGACTTGTACATTATGCATTAAAGACTTGTACCTTACTTTGGAGAGAATGTATATTCATATGAGATGTTATATTACTTATATTTAAGCTTTAGTAGCTTGTGCATTCACTTTAGATGTTTACATTGCCCAAAATTAGGGTATAAGCATAAACGTTAACGGTTTAGGCTTATTTGGTATTATCGTTGTAAAATGATGTTAAATAGATAACATATATGTTAAAATAGGTAACATGTCATTGACTTTAAATGTTATGAATGTTTGCTTGACATATTCATAGATAATGTGGGTGCGTGTGCTTGTTTACTTTAGATATGCAAGTTACTTTGCATATGAGATAATAGTAATGCAAGTTACGTTGCATTATGAAGCAATAGTGATGCAAGTTATGTTGCATGATAAGAGAATAGTAATGCAAGTTACGTCGTATTATGAGGTAATAGTGATGCAAGTTACGTTGCATGATAAGAGGATAGTAATGCAAGTTACGTTGCATTATGAGGTAATAGTGATGCAAGTTACGTTGCATGATAAGAGAATAGTAATGCAAGTTACGTTGCATTATGAGTTTAAGTAAAAATTTCCTCGTAAAAAGTGGTTTATATGTAATGATGAGATAATTACATTGTTGAAATTCATAGGTTGTTACAGTCCCTCCTCCTTAAAGAAAATCTCGTCCTGAGATTTAGCTAAAAGTTGTATTGGTATCGTTTGGGAATAGATGTAGGTACTGGGCATGAATTTGATCTTTATGTTAGGCTAATCAAGGTCATAAGTCCATGTGTGTGATGCGTTTATAATTATGTTGCGCACCATAATTATAATTGTCTCTTTTCACACATCTACTTATTCCCAAGACCACACCTCTTGATGACAGCTAATAGAATTTCTCCTGATCCTTATTAGAACCTGGGTGGATGGAATACTTTGATTTTATGGGACTTGTGGGTTATGGGCTTACCATACTTCTGCTGCACCACTCTGATCGTAAAGAATCGTTATCCATTAACTTTTAAAAGTTAACATCGAATAAGAATGCTATCACAAGTCTTTGTCAAAATTTTCATACATAGTGGTATTGAAATCATTTGACATTGTATAGATTCTTGTGTGTTTCCTTGTTATTATGTTGCAGGATATAACGGAAATACTTTTGGAATTTAAGATTTTTAGAGATGAACATTTCCTGCTGTTGTATTCCAATTAGTCGTAAAGGCGGTGAATTATACATATGATAGAATGATGATTAGGCTAGAAAATGAGATGATTGAACAAATCACAATCCGAAAGAAATTTAAAGACAATGAAGAGAAGGAATTTATTCGTATAAAAGGGATTATAGATTTGAAAGAAAACTATTCCTTAGTTCTTACAATTCCTAGTCAGATGACCTATCCTGTTACAATTCTGACACTTAATAGTGCAAGGTCCTATGTGATGCAGGGTGCATCTTGTACACAAAGGAAGAATTCCAAGGTACTTTTTAGGAGGCCTTGTTACTTAGTTGGGCTGACAGCATAAGTCCTAAGGGTTTCTCGTCTCCCATTCTACTGTGGGTGGTGATCATGGTTGCAGTTGTCATTGTGATTGTTAGGGTTGTTGCGGTTGTTACCGTTATAGCTATTATTCGCATAGTTGTTGTTGTTGATGGTGTTTCTTCTACCTTCAAACTTTCGTTTACGATTATTGGCTTCTTGTACCGAATTATGCTTGAGTATCTGATGCATTAGCCTTTGAGCTATGTTGATGGCTTCCTCCAGAGTTTGAGGTTTTGAAGCAGTAACGTTTCCTCAATGCTTTGGGGTAGTCCCCCGATGAATGCTTCCATAAGTTTCTCGGTATTTGGTACCATGTTTGGGCATAAAACGGCTAATTCCTGGAATCGTCTAATGTAAGTCTTGAGGTCACTTCCATTTACAGTCAGACCGTAAAATTTATCTTCCATCTTCTTAATCTCAGTTCGAGGACAATACTTATTAGTCAAGAGCCTTTTTAATTTTGTCCAGGTGATCCTATTGGCTTGTTCTATTCCGATAGGTTGAGCGTATGCATTTCACCAGGATAAGGCATCGTCGGTCAGTGTACCAGTAGCAAATGCCACTTTATTTTCCTCGGCACAGTTGCTACGAGAAAACACTGATTCAGTCCATTCAAACCAGCGAATGAGGTCAATTTCTCCTTTCGTACCATTGAAATAGAAAGGTTGACAGCTTATGAACTCTTTGTAGTTTCCTCTTTTTGCTACAGGAGTTGGTCCAGTGTTCCCATTAGAATTATTAGTATTTGCCATGTTAGCAGCTTGTGCTTCCAAAGCAGCAACAACACTATCAGCAATCAGTTGCCGGATGGCAGCCTGAGTCATTGTTGGTGTTTCAGATGTTGATGTTTTCTTAGGAGGCATCTATCAACATAAGATAGCATGGAATAAGACTTTATAAAATGATATGGTGATAATGGAATGAGTGATCCTATAGGAGGCTTAATGTTTCTAAGTACAAAGATTTGAAAAAAATCAAATGGTAAGAGAATCGTAGTGGTCTCGGATAAAGATATGAGTATAGGATATAGGATAAACAATCGGTATTATAGGACAACGAGATATAACGGAATTACCATTGTATAAATAGCTTGTCTATATAATTTACATAGTAAAATTTGACAAGTGTCATTATTCATACATCACGTGGCTAGGTTTTACTAAAACTATAACTAACTAGGTTATATTCTAGTTATCTGACGGTCCTTCTTTGTTGATGGTGAGTTTGTAGATAGCATCCTGAAGATCTTCCTGATCTATTTGTTGACGAGCTCGGATTTCTTAGATAACATGTTCGAGATGAGTAATCATGAAGTGTGTAAAGGAAATCAGGTCTCTTTGCCCTAGTTGTTTCTTTTGTAGTCCAGAAAGCTGAGAGCGAACTTTCGCAAGTTTAGTCTTAAGTTCGTCAATTTCTCCCGATATGATTATCCGATCATTAACGAATCTTTCTTTCATTTTCTCAATGCGGTGATAAGAAAGTTCTTCTAAGTAATATAAAATATCTTCGACTTGTTTTTCATGATGCTTCACGTGTTCCTTGATGGAGACTTTTCCTAGATCATATATCTGAGGTGGGGTAAGGGTATAAACTGAGAAGGATGGTGATGTTAAATTACAAACTAGATTCCAAAATGGTTTGGATAATTTAGTAGAGGAGGGTGATGGAAGACAAGTTTGCTTCTTAGGTGGAAGTAGTTCCTCAGGAACAAAGAAATTTTGGGGATCAAATAATACTGGAGTTGGAGTTAAAATAACCGATGGAGTAATAGGAGCTGATGAAGGAATAGGAGATTCCTTAGCATAAAATGCTTGTACGTCTTTATAGAAGGTTGGAAATACTGATGGGATTATGCAATCCCTAGAAGAGTTAGAAGAAGTACTTCCTGATGAAACTGAAGTATTATTCATAGAAGATAAGGCTTCCTCAACATTGGATGTAGGATGATTAGAGGAGGACATCGTTCTGTTAACAACCCGTCGTAAATAACATAAGTTATTTATATAACAATATAGTAGTTATGTATTGTTTACATACTATTGAGGAAAGTAGTGGCATCTTCACAATTCAAGGAATGTAGTGGCACAGAGGACATTGATGGCAAAAGAAAAGTAGTTATAGTTTAGGTTTTACCCTTGTTATCTATAACCGAGGCTCTGATACCAATTTGTAACACCCCCATTTTGGAAATATAGCAGCGGAAGCTAATCTGGGGTATTACTTCATGAATCACAGGCATAATCATAGAAAACGACTCAAAAGAGACGTTTTTAAAAGATACGTTATCATTCATTAAAATTAGAGTTTTACAATTAGAGACAGGTCCCAAAATCTAGTAACATATATTTGAATGATAACTGTTTTGCCATCTTCAAGTCCTCGCAACTCCGTGCCATAAGTTGCTTAATTTCCTGAGATAAACATGCTAAAAGAGATCAACACAATGGTTAAGTGAAATCCATAGGTTTTTAATAGTTGAATAAAAGTCATTTATTAAATCATATACCGAGAAGACATATTGAGAATCATTATATATATACTAGGTGTCATTATCCGCATTAATACTAGGTGCCATTACCCGCATACATAATCCACATCAATATTAGGCGTTATTGCCCGCATACATACTAGGCGTTATTGCCCGCATCAATACTAGGAGCCATTACCCGCATACATAATTCACATAAATACTAGGCGTTATTGCCCGCATCAATACTAGGAGCCATTACCCACATACATAATCCATCACATATAGTTTTAGTTTGTATAGAACAAGTTTGGTAGCAATGGAACTATATCATATATATAAAACAAGTTAAGTAGCATGTATCTCCCCTAAAATATTTAGAAAATGGTAAAAAGATGAGCTATGGAAATCACCTTAACAGTACAGTACAGGAAATTTGATTGATGGCAAAGGTATACGAAATGAAAGTAACGGCTTCGTCACACGCAACCTAGAGTAACACGTCATATGTCAAGTCTTAGAAGATTGTACTCGAGAACTTTGGTTCTTAAGAGTCATGAGTTTGATTGGAGAGTTTGGAATTATTGTATCACCGTTCGGGCCATCATAATTAAGAAGTCATTCAGTAAACATTTGAGGAGCTAGGGTACTTTAAATCGTAAACCCAACAACTCAGTCAGAACGTAATACCAAGATGAAATCCCTTAATATGAAGCTCCCTAGTATTGTGATACGATATAATCGGTTTAAGTGTTTTGATCAATATCTGGAAATGATAAGCACGACAAGCGTTAATTAAAGTTATGTTTTTGTAAGGTTTTGAATACATTTCTATATTTTTTCAAAATGTTACATTTTAGACCATTAAGTATGAAAAATGGCAAAATATACTCTTGGAGTTTGCACTTTTACGAGTTTGGTCCTTCAAGTTTAAAAGATGTACAAAGTAAACCTTGCACTTTGTAAAGTGACATAATAGACCCCTATAGTTATAACTTTGATAAAATGTCATTTTAAGCCCTTGTACTTATAAGTTTTCAAAGGTTACGGTATATACCCCTTGCATGGAAATAATTACAAATCAGGTCCTAACTTACATGCAAGCTATATTTAACATTCCAATTGATATTTGTAGGTTATAGCTTGTTAATATAAGTTAAAATAAGATGTTTTAACGTAACAAAAGTTTAAATTAACGATTCGTTAAGCCAAAAATCGAAACGGGCCAAATTAGGGTTTTTAATCGAAAACGCTTAGGTTTTTATTTCAAATTCTTTCAAAAACCAATAAATTTGATCCATTAACATGTTATATGATAGATTATAACATAATTTGAGCATTATAACATTAAGATCAAAGAAAACATGAAAATTAGGGTTTTAGGGTTCGGTTTTGGATCAAAATGGCAAAACGCCTAGATTTTCATAAAAATGGCTTAAGCAAGTGATCATGCATATTCATATGAACATTGTATGAATATAGGAGCAGGTATGATGATATAGAACCTGGGTTTGAGCTTCAAGGAGCAAAAATGGAGGATATTGGTTGAAATGGGTCGAAAATGCTTCGTACGCCTAGTTTCTTTACTGTGGGGCTTCAATTATTCAAAGCTTCGCTTGCTTGATCTTCTTAGATGATCCTAGGATCAAATGGAGAAGAGAAAGTTTGCACAATTGGGTTATAGTCGAATTTATGCAAGGAGGCTAAGGAACTCTTGCAATCTGTTCATGGACATGTGTAGGAGCTAGCTACTGAGGTGGGAGGTCTATGGTATGAGTTAGGAGGTCTATGAAGTAGATTGAAGGTGTGGACATCACAAATGCTTGCCGCAGCTATTTTAGGCTACAAGGGGCTCATGTGGATTCAATTTGGACCAAAGGAATGATGGAGCAGGTGCATAAGCTGCTTAGGAGGCATGTGGGTGAGTCATGGAGGTGCTTGTGTGTAAAGAAGTTCTTAAAATGGGTCAAAATGCAATGAAAATAAACGCGGGTTCTATTTGGCTTATTAAGGCTCAAATTCTTTTCTTTGGCCAATTTTTTGAGTGCATTGATCAAGAAATGATTTAAATATGATCTCAAGGTTTATATTAAGGCTTATCAATGGAAATTAGCAAGTGGTTTAGGTTAAAATGGGTCAAAAATGATTAAGTTAGGCCGCGGGTTCATATAGGATATATTAGGGTTTCTTTGGGTTTTCAAGGCTTAGATTTCATGTAATCTTGATCAAAGATGATAGAATACTGATCTTAGGTATTGTATAAAGGATTATCAATGAGGATTGATTGATGGTTTAAGTTAAAATGGGTTGAAAAGGAATGAGTAAGCCGCGGGTTCCATTTAGGGCTTGTAATAGATTATTAGGGTTTTCTAGGTTTCAATCTTTTGTACATTGCCAATATAAGTATAGATAATGAATTGTAAACTCATATTATGAGTTTAAAATGGCACTTGGTTGATTGTGGAGGATTAAAATGATTAGAAACGAGTAAACGGGTCAAATGATCCATTTAGGTACGTTTAGGGTTTCTCGAATTCAATTTATGTATAGATGAAACGAGATGATGAAATAATGATTGAATATGATTGAAAAGGTTGTAAAATAAGTTATTACAACTCATTTGAATGTTGGTTCAGGTTTAAAATGGATAAAAATCGATAAACGGGTCATGGTTTACTACTTAGCTCGGGTTAGGGTTTCTAACCTTGGTTTCTTGTAAATTCATGAAATGAGAATGAATATGGGATGTAAAAGAAGCATATGACTTGCTTGTAACTTGTACTTGATAGATTGTACAAGTTTACTTAGGACAACGAAAGTAAAATGGCAATTTTGGACATCGTGCATTAATGACTTGTACATTATGCATTAAAGACTTGTACCTTACTTTAAAAGGAAAGTATATTCATATGAGATGTTATATTACTTGTATTTGAGCTTTAGTAGCTTGTGCATTCACTTTAGATGTTTACATTGCCCAAAATTAGGGTATAAGCATAAACGTTAACGGTTTAGGCTTATTTGGTATTATCGTTGTAAAATGATGTTAAATAGATAACATATATGTTAAAATAGGTAACATGTCATTGAATTGACATGTTATGAATGTTTGCTTGACATATTTATAGATAATGTGGGTGTGTGTGCTCGGTTACTTTAGATATGCAAGTTACTTTGCATATGAGATAATAGTAATGCAAGTTACGTTGCATTATGAAGCAATAGTGATGCAAGTTATGTTGCATGATAAGAGAATAGTAATGCAAGTTACGTCGCATTATGAGGTAATAGTGATGCAAGTTACGTTGCATGATAAGAGGATAGTAATGCAAGTTACGTTGCATTATGAGATAATAGTGATGCAAGTTACGTTGCATGATAAGAGAATAGTAATGCAAGTTACGTTGCATTATGAGTTTAAGCAAAAAATTCCTCGTAAAAAGTGGTTTATATGTAATGATGAGATAATTACATTGTTGAAATTTACAGGTTGTTACAAATAACACTTCTACATAATTTATGCATAACACCACACTTACATGGAATTTACACAAGTAGATAAATTATTAATTATACTTACTAATTTATAGGTCTAATTATGCTTGGAATGATGAAACCCGACTACAAAAGAACCAAAACCTACATACCCAAAACTCATCGTCTAAACTCCATCCCAAACAATGTCAAAAACTCTTTCAAAGTTCTTCAAAATCGTTTTATCCATGAAGGAAGACATGTTGAATCATCCTTCACCTTTGGAAATGACATAGTCGAACGATTCAAAACCATCCAATTCGACTGTCTCCTAACTTTAAATGGTCAAATTAGCCCTCATTTCGTCATTGAGTTTTATTGAAAATTCCAACTTATTCGCAATGTGAATTATATGTATCTCTCCATTGGTTTTACAATTAGAGACAAAAGCTTTGTCATGACCCTCAAAAAATTTGGAAAAATTCTACAAATTCCTTGTTGATCCCAAACCTAGATCGATTCCTTACCTTGTAAAGAGTATGTTACCTTGGATAAATCCAAAATAACAATAGTAGAAACTTTGTGTGTATATCAAAGAGTATGCGGAATCTACTCTTTAATATCTAGAAGATATATCAATGGAACAGTGAATATGAATGAATGAACACACGATGTAACAAAACGCTTCAATATTATTAATGATAATAATACGAGTACTTTATCTTAGTACTAGGGTTACAACCTTGAAGCTTACAAGACTCATAATCTCTGGATCTGTGTATGTGTGTTTGTGATGATAGATGTGATAGACGTGTTGGATGTATATTCAACTAATGCCCTAGAGCCTCCTTTTATAGACTAAGGAGTCCTAGTCGGCTTACAATACATTCCTAAGATATCTCAATCTTTTCTAAACATAAACGTAATCTTCTAAATAAATACATGTATATCTTGTACATAAATATCTCAACACTTATCTTCACACACATTCTTGATCTCCAAACAATCTTTATCTCTTTAATTCGTCTTTATCCTCTTGACAGTAGAAAGTCTTCAAACAGTCGTAATCTTTCCACCAGCAACACTAATAAACATAAGCAGTAGTAATATTAGTACTAGCAGTACTAATATACACTAACAATAGTAACCAGTACTAGCAGTTTTAACTTTTACTACTAACAGCACTAACTACTTAGCTTATATTTTAGTCTTCAACACTGAGCAGTCTTAATTTCAATTAACAACAGTAACTTTATGCTATCAGTACTAAATTATACTAATAGTAGTAACTAGCAGTGGTAACATTATACTACCAGTACTAACCACTTAGCATAATTTCCATTATGTACCTGAGCAGCAATAACTTCTAAGAATCCATGAAGTCTTTTAAGACCCAACATTCCTTGTGAAGGAACTTGCATTTTCTCTAAAGAAAGTTCATTTGATCTCCTCACTCCAACTCAAGAAAAACACATTATCTATCAAAGTCTCATTCCAAATGTCTTCGGCATCAAAAACAATATCTCCATTCCTTAATTTGGTCAAAATCACTCTAACCCGAGTATCATTCACTGAGATGAACTCCTTCCCAATGATAAAGACTGGGAACTTATCCTTTATGAGAATGTCATTTGTATCGACACTCACAAGAACTCCATAGATGCATGCTCTATCATCATGCTGTATCACCTCCAAACTTGTCAAAAGTTTAATCTTTCATACTACATTGTACACAAGATTAAAAGTGTCAAAAATCAAGTTGAATGTCCTTTGCTATATGGCTTGCTTCTTACATGTCTTTACAAGCATGTTTTAGTAAAATATCCAAAGTTGTTTCGTCCTCATTCCAACACTAATGCCTAGTTCGCCTTCATCGGCTGAAAGTACTAATCAATCAACTCCGTTGCTAGAATATTATCAACAAGACACATTGGCAAATGAATGGTAGTGTACTAATCAGGAATCATATATAATTATCCTAGGACGTCATTATGCTTAAATTGTTAATACAAATAATGCCTAAAAAAGTTATTTATACTTTTCGACCTCTCAACGTTTTGATAATAACAAAATGTAAAACCGTTTACAATAAAAATAAACGTTTACAAATTATTAAATGTAAATTTCCATTTCTAAGATTAGTGATCACTTAAAGTACGAACAAACAAATCATTAAGCATGATTAGTGATCAAAAAAATATTTTTCTCTCATCCATTACTTTTTTACAAAAGATTTTCACAAAATTAATTATACAAAATATATTCTAATTAAAAGAAAAGTTTTATTAAAAACTTAAAATTTGAAATTCAAATTTTCCCCCCAAAACGGAAGCTTCTACACCAGATACAACATTTCCCACAAAAAGACAAAAAAGGGAGTGGAGTCTAGGTGGCGGCCCTCTTATATATATGGGACCGCCGGGACAGCCACCAGTTACCGTTAGTTTTTCTTGTCTATAAATACTGGTCCACCCCTTGCTGAAAATCATTCCTCTTTGCACAAAATTTTTCAGTCTATTCTTTCTCTCTCTAAAACTTCTTTCTCTTACTAAAACTCTTGATCACTAACATACTTAGATCTTGTTTCAAGTGATCTAATCTCTTCTTCTCATCTCTTCCCTCTTATTCAAGTGCAAGAGAAGAACACTCGTATTCATCAAGAAACGAAGTGTTAATTAGTGATCTCTCCTCTTTTCTTCTAAGTACCAAACCTCTATTATATTTATCTTGTGTATTTGTGTGATTCGGATATTGTGTAGATCCGATAGTGTAGATCTTGTGAGTGTGTACATCTTGTGAAGTGGTAGATTGGTTCTAGCTAAGATTAGGACTCGACATTTAGCTTAGTGTCGTAAAATAATGTAAGAGACGTGTAAATGGTTTTCTTCGCCTAAAGGGAGCTTATTGACATAGTGAAATCTCGAGGACAAACAAAATAAATTAAGCATAATTAGTGATAAAGAAATTATTTTTCTCTTAATCCTCAGCTTTTAAATTTCTACAAAAGTTTTTTCTCAAAATACTTTTACAAAATATTTTCTAATTAAAATAAAAAGTTTTATTAAAAACTTAAAATTTGAAATTCAAATTTCCCAAAATAGAAGCTTCTACACCAGATACAACCTTCCCCACAAAAGACAAAAAATTTAGAGAGCTGTCTAGGCGGCGGCCCCTTTTTAGTACCGGCCCGCCCAGATAGTCGTGGGATTCCCTGCCATATATATACTGCTCCATTCCAGCAGAATAATACATTCCTCTTTGCACGAAATTTTTTAGTCTTTTCTTTTCTCTCTAAACCTTCTTTCTCTTACTAAAACTCTTGATCACTAACATACTTAGATCTTGTTTCAAGTGATCTAATCTCTTCTTCTCATCTCTTCCCTCTCATTCAAGTGCAAGAGAAGAACACTCGTATTTCGTCAAGAAACGAAGTGTTGATTAGTGATCTATCATCTCTTCTTCTAAGTACCAAAACTCTATTGTATTTATCTTGTGTATTTGTGTGATTCGGATATTATGTAGATTCGATAGTGTAGATCTTGTGAGTGTGTATATCTTGTGAAGTGGTAGATTGGTTCTAGCTAAGATTAGGACTCGACATTTAGCTTAGTGTCGGAAAATAACGTAAGCGACGTGTAAACGGTTTTCTCCGCCTAAAGGGAGCTTGTTGACATAGTGAAATCTCGAGTAGGATACTCGGGGAGTGGAGTAGGGCGAAGAGGTGCTTCGTAGCCGAACCACTATAAAATCTCGGTGTCTTGGTTTGGTTGTTTCTTTCCTTATCTTTTTACATTATTATTGTTATTTAGTTTTCATTTAGATAGTTATTGCTTGTTCATATTGTGATTTGATTGAACATATAACTCGAATCTATACATTTTTGAAAGTAAACTTTTAAATCGTAAAACAAACATGTAAACTATTCAACCCCCCTTCTAGTTTCCACAATTGGTATCAGTAGCAAGGTCACTCAAGATTTTTAAAATATATTGTATTTTAAAGCTTGGATTGATCTATGGATTCCGACAAATATCTAGAAGGGCAATCTATGCAAAGACCACCACTCTTTGAAAGCGATAGTTTTATTTATTGGAAAAATAGATTCGAGACATATGTTAAATCAAAAGATCTAGATCTTTGGCATGTTATTACCAATGGTGATTTTCAACCTATTGTACAAAATCCAGAAACCAAATTAGATGAGGTTATCCCTTTTGAAAAACAATGCACCTTTTTAGTTGTTAAAAACCATTTTTCTTTATTTTTCCAGTTAAATTTGTATTTTCTAGAAATTAAAATAGATTTTAGGTAATTTCTTAGCTCGCGTTTTTAATTTTCGTTTGTTAATTTTTCGTATTAGTTAAACGTTTTTAATCCTTTAATTGTTTCTATAGTTTAATTGTGCTATTATATTCGTAGTGTAATTCAACATTCAAAAATCCTTTATTCATTCTTAACTCGAATCCGAATTATTCCCAAATCTCAATTCACGACTTCGTTGGGATACGACCCGAGAAGAAATACTTCCCGGTTAAAAATATACATATTGTGTTTTCTTAAGTGAGATTTTATCCTTTTATTTCTCTTGTTTGAGAAGTAATTTGGAAAGAATTGTCACGGGATTAATACTATATATATATATATAAATTTGACTAGTGCTTACAAACGCATACCAGTCCTAGACCGAAACACATAATTGTAAACAAAGTCAAAGTTCCTGTTGCTAGTGACAATGAAGTTAAACAATTCTATAAGCCATTATCTAAACCCGGAGTTGGATTTTCAAAACTCAATTTTAGATCAAAAACTCCACCTCCTAGAAGAGTCAATAATAATTTTTCTCGTCCTAAAACGCCGCAACCAAAAAGACATGTTGGTCGACAAAACCAACCTCATGGATTTCCCGTAACTTGGAACAACTTTCCACGCCAAAGTTACATGCCATGGGAAATGTGTCTTCCATTCTCACATCCCAACCAATTGCATCAAATGCAAGGGATGTTTGGCACTAACAACTTTAGACCCATGAGATATTAGGGACCAAATGTTTGAGTTATTGTCTTATATAAATAGATATGCCTTGGAGTCGACTTGGAGCCCGACGAATGGATCAAGGATAGCGGATGCTCTAAACATATGACGGGTAACCAAAAACTCTTCTCCACTTACAAGGCATACAATGGAGGTAATGTCATTTTTGGTAGTAATCTTCGCGGTAACATCATTGGCAAAGGTACGATTTCTAATGACTCTCTCAAAATAGATAATGTAGAACATGTTGATAACTTAGGATTTAACTTGCTAAGTATAGGACAAATATGTGATAATAAGTGTAAAGTAACTTTCTCTGAACATGATAGTGAAATCACTAAGAACGGTAAAGTCATAGGTAGAGGTATTAGGAAGAAAGGCTTATATGTGATGAAATTAGGAAATAAGCCAAAGGATCAAATTTGTCTAGCAACGATTGATGAGAATTCCACCTTGTGGCATAGAAGATTAGGTCACGCAAATATGCGTCTCATTCAATCGTTAGCTTCTAAGGAATTAGTTAGAAACTTACCTAAGCTTAAGTTTGATCAACATTTTTGTGATGCTTGCAAAATTGGAAAACAAGCTCACGTTAGTCACAAAGCTAAGAACATAGTCTCAACGACTAGATGCTTAGAACTTCTCCACATGGATCTTTTTGGTCCATCCGCCGTACGGAGTTACGAAGGAAACCGCTACACCTTAGTCATAGTAGATGACTACTCTAGGTATACTTGGACTAGATTTCTTAAGAATAAAACCGAAGCTTTCGATCAATTCGAAATATTTAGTAAGAAAATCCAAAACCAATTAGGATGTACAATAGTGTCAATAAGAACCGACCACGGTAGAGAATTTGATAATGAAGTACAATTTGGAGAATTTTGTAATGCCAATGGTATTACTCATAACTTCTCGGCTCCACGCACTCCTCAATCAAATGGCGTAGTTGAAAGGAAAAATAGGACACTTCAGGAAATGAGTAGAACCATGTTGAACGAGCAATCGTTACCACAAAAGTTTTGGTGTAACGCCGTAGATACTTCAACATATATTCTCAACCGAATCCTAATTAGAGCCATTCTAGGAAAAAACACCTTATGAAATCTTGAGAGGTAGGAAACCTACTCTTGACTATTTTAGAGTGTTTGGAGCAACTTGACCAGATACATTTGTTGCACCAGCAGCTTGACCAGAGACCTTCCTTGCACCAGCTTGACTAGAACCACCACCTTGACCCCTGCAGCCTTTCCTGTTATGACCCACATTGCCACATTTACCACAACTGACTGACTTGCCCTTCCTAGAAAGCTTGCCTGATGAAGCACTTTGACTTGCAATCTCATCATTTGACTTCTTCCTCTTCTTTGGTGGCCTGCCAATTGGGGGTTTGTACAAAGGTGGTATTATGACTGTTCTAGACTCAACTACTGGCCACATATCCCTTCCATTACATGGGTTGACCTTGAATGAGTATACATGTGCCCATGTTTCAAGTCTGTAAGCAGCATGAACCCATTGTTCAGGTATACCAACTCCCACTGAATTCTCAGACATGTTGTATATTGCAGCCACAACATGTTTACATGGTATTCCAGTCAGCTCCCACTTCCTACAAGAACACACCCTTCTATCCATGTTAACAACATACTGATCCTTGTAAGGCCCAGTTACTTGATATAAAAAACCTCCATTCCATTGAACATTGTACTCAGTAGCCTTTTTTTGATAGCATCAAACATTTTTGTCACAGAAGGAGTAAGTGGTCCAACAGTCTTAGCTATCACTTTCTGAACTACCACAATCCTCTTCATCAAGTACTCTCTGATATATTCCAAACAAGTAATGATGGGTTGATCTCTGCCATCAACTAACTGCCTATTGAACACCTCACAGATGTTGTTTATTAGTAGATCACATTTGGCTCTGCCTGTTAAACAAATGACATACTATATCAGCATATGACCGATTATTAATATGGTTTTGTCCATTGTGAGTTACTTAATTACCTGAAAAAATAGGCTCTGCTCCAAAGATACCAACGGAGATCCGCCAATTTCTAGGTCTTGCTGGTTACTATCGAAGATTCATTGAAGGATTTTCGAAGATTGCTAAGTC
>BQNB010027150.1:6374-47372 GCA_026074375.1 Tanacetum coccineum | reverse complement strand
CCATCTTTTTCTTCTCTCTACCTTTCTCTCTCTAACTTCTCTCTAAACTTCTTCCATATTTTCTAATCTTATTTTCTTGTTTCTACAATGAAGTGAAAGTGATTATTTGGTGACGACAGTTTATATCTTCCCAAACGAATATTAGAAGCTCAGATCGAAGCCCAGAAACCGGAGAACATCGTAAATGAAGACGTAGGGGGTATGATCCGAAGGGATATACCCAAGGAAAGATTGGAACCACGTGCTGATGGGACACTATGTTTACACGGCAGGAGTTGGTTACCTTGCTATGGAGACTTAATATCCGTGATTATGCACGAATCCCACAAGTCAAAATATTCTATCCATCCCGGTTCTAAAAAGTTGTACCAAGATGTGAACAAATTATATTGGTGGCCAAACATGAAGGCATACATTGCCACGTATGTTAGCAAATGCCTGACATGTGCAAGGGTCAAGGCCGAACATCAAAGGCCATCGGGATTTCTAGTACAACCTGAGATACCCTAGTGGAAGTAGGATAATATCACGATGGATTTTATCACAAAACTTCCTAAGTCGTCACAAGGTTTCGACACCATCTGGGTGATTATGGATCGACTTACCAAATCTGCTCATTTCTTGCCAATAAAGGAAAATGATCTATTAGACAAATTGGCAAGGTTGTACTGATCTAGGATAGTGGCCAGACATGGGATACCTGCCTCAATTATCTGTGATCGTGATGGAAGATTCACTTCAAATTTCTGGAGATCATTTCAGAAAGCTTTGGGTACAGATATTAGCTTTTGAGCACTGCGTATCATCAGAAAACTGCACGGCCAAGATGCGTAGGAGAACCATTCAAACTCTCAAGGACATGCTACGTGCTTGCGTGATCGATTTTAGCAAAGGATGGGTAAAGCATTTGCCATTGGCCTAGTTTTCATACAACAACAGTTATCACGCTAGCATAAAGGCCGCCCCTTATGAGGCACTGGATGGTCAAATTGTCGCTCACCAGTGTGCTGGGACCTGAGGTTAGGGAATGCCCAACTGACTGGTCGGAATTAATCAAGAAAACACAGAAAAGATCATCTCTGATCAAGCAAAGCATGCAAGCTGCTCAGGATCGACAAAAGAGCTATGCCGATCGGAAGCGAAAGCCGATGGAGTTCGAGGTTGGGGACCGAGTTATTCTCAAGGTCTCACCTTGGAAAGGGGTCGTACGATTCGGTAAGCGGGGCAAGCTGAACCCGAGATATGTCAGAACCTTTCAAGGTGGTTGCAAAGTTGGGAAAAGTTGCCTACAGGCTGGAAACTTCCTAAAGAGTTTGACAGAGTTCACACAAACTTTCATGTCGTGTATGAAATCTGATGGAAATGTTACGCTGACGAGACCTTTGTCATGCCGTGTTAGAAGGATTCTTGTTGACAATAAGTCAAGTTTGTGGAAGGGCGTTGAAATCATGGAAAGGGAGATCAAACGATTTGGAAGCGAGTTTGTAGTCGGATACCATTGGTCAAGGTTCGCTGGAACTCTAGGCGGGGCCCTGAGTTCACCTGGGAACGTGAAGATTCGTTCAAATAAAAATACCCACATCTTTTCACAAACCGGGCTTCGTCATCTGCTATAAGGTCTTAAGCTTTGAGGACAAAGCTCTTCTAACGGGTGGAGACTGTAACAATTCTCAATTTCAGGTCATTATACGATTCTTATTATTAGTCACTACTTTATCTTAGTTTCCGGTTACAGCGTTCACTTTTTTAATTTAACTTTTAAGTTTAAATCGCCATAGACTAGAAATAGTCTTAATGTAAACTGTCGTCAATAAATTAAATGTTTACAACGACCAAGTAAAAATTAATTATTAAGAGATAATTTATTACTTTGGTTTTTATTTTCTTTTTTTTTGGTCACGTAAAAAGGGTTACGTTTCGCGATAAAATACATTTGGACACACCCCGGAAATACCTAGACTTACCTAGACTCAAACTAATACCCACTTTTAATCCGTTTACACGAAATTTGAATAATTTTCGTGTTGATAAGCCATCAAGACCGAATATGGGTAGGTTAAAACCCCTAAATTCGTCCCTTGGGTTTTAGCTAGAGCAAAAATCTTCCTATGATCTTTAATAGTACTGTATCATTCCTTAGTAATTAAACTATGTTCTTAATGTCCCCCATAGCAAATTAACCAATGGGTAATAACATTTTCTTTACTCTTTACCCTTTGGGTCGCGGTAGAGAGCATTCAAACACACAAAACCAGAGGATTTGCAAGTATCAAAATAATTCTGGTATAAATTTTTGGTCATTAAGAGTGGTCTTGAGTGGTTTAGCATCTTAAAACCATTGTGTGATTAACTAGAATAAACTCAAAAATCCACCCTTTACTTAGCCGTTTGTAGTTAGTTTTGGAACCATGAGGGTTACTTAGCTCATATTGACTATAAAAACATACACCTCGCACACACACAACTTGAACACTTCTTAAACTCACATACACTTAATACATTTCACTCTATCTTATTCGGGTCATTAACACCATAACCAAACCACACTCACATTCATTTGGACCAACAAGTAACATAAAGCTTTCACCTCGAGACACAAGGGAATACGTGATATGCCAGGTGTCGCCAAGCTTTGAAGCTTTGGGTAGGGTTACACAGAGTTCGAAAGTACAACACTTGGGTTGAACTACTCGATACGTTTACAAGCACTTTAGGACCTTGTTGTAAGTCATTCGAACCTACACCATTCGTACTATACTTATCTCTTAGTAAACTAGTCAATATGTCACGTTTACATTATAATGATTCGTTAACGTTGGGTTCGTGTATATCAAGTAATGGAACTTATATGTTTATACAGAGATGTCCTGGTGAATAAACTCTTGTGTGGTGTTTTTTTAAATGTTAAAGGAACATGCCAATACGTGAGTTAATGAAGTTAGGACCTTAGAAACAATTTGTGTTGTAAATGACTTGGTTACTAACACGACAAAGTCCCATGCATAGAGTTCATACTCAAGAATACCATACGTAAAACCTTTGGGGTAAACGTCTGGTGTGGTGATCGGGTGACATACGACCTTATTTGACGTGTGCATGTAATAAACACGACCCTTACAAAGGTTTTCAAACATAAAACGATTGCTAGATATACCAACGGACCACCAAGGACCTTGGTTAATCCAAACCGCCGGCATTTAGGCCCAACAGGCCCAATAGCCTTTGTTTCGAGGCTCGTAGCTTATAGATAAGCTCACTTGAGCTTATCAAGGGCTTATAGAGTTCTTAAACTTGTTTAGAACACACGAAATGCAAAGAAAACCTTAACGGACCGAGAATGGGCCCATTGTACCCAAACAGGCCCAACGAACTCCTTCGTGTTTTGATTATTAAGCTAATGGTCTCTTATCAATTAGCCGATTTAGAGCTCATTTTCATAAGTTAGGTAGTGCTCAATTTAATTGAATTAGGCATTGGGTTGCCATTTAAATCAAAACCGAACTTTTATCGGGCTTACTAGCCTATATTAAAATGATATGAGCCTAATTAGAGCAATGTAAGCTCTTGATAGCTCGGACAGCTTATTGGTGGACTTTGTTATTAACAGGCATTAACGAACTTATAGTAGACCATAAAGAAAGAAAGATTAATGTACTTTATAATGGACTAAGGCAACCTTGTAGAAATCCATTTGGACCCCTAATGGGCCCAACAACCCATTACAAGAGCTTATTAGCTTATTTGGATAAGCTAAACTGAAAACAGACTTATTGGGCTTAATAAGGACAGAAAATAAGCTAAAAATGCCTAAGAAACTCTTGAGGTACTTATCGGGTCGAGTTGTTAGGCTTGCGAGCCCAATAGGCTCGAAATAAGCTACAATAAGCTCCCCGAGCTTATTTACAGCTTATCAGGCCCCTCTAAGCTTATTGAGGACCTTTGAACTTATTAAAACCATAACGGATCTTTCAAACATTAAACGGGCCTTAAGGGACCAACAAAGGCCAGGTGTTAAGCCGAAAAATAAGCTCGAAATGCTTTTTTTTAGCCCAAACAGTTTCGTTGGCTTATTTGGAATAATAAAGCACAAAAAATGCACAATCATTGGATTAAATTGGAGCTAAAATGCAATTTTTGCAAATAAAGGGGCTAAAAATGTAAATTTCGAAACTTAAGGGATTAAATTGTCATTTTCAAATTGTGATAACTCCAGGGACTGTTTTTGAAACATTCTGAAACTCAGGGATTGAAGTGTAACTATAAAGACCTAAATTACATTTTTGTAAACTTAAGGGACTAATTATGTAATTATCGAAACTAAAGGGTTTAAAGTATAAATGTTTATATGGTATAAACCTAGGGACTAAAGTGTAATATCTAGAAACTTAAGGGTATATTTGTGAACAAAGTGAATTAATAAAACACTTAACGAATCGGTCGAATATTAAGACATTCGGACATTAAACGGGTTTAATTAACGACTTAATAAATAAGTATATTTATTAACAATGATTTCACATTTCCTGAGAACCATCAAAATTATAAATACAATAACCATGTGCACCACCAACACACAGTGATCATAGCTATAGTATAAATTGAAATGGAATTTTTAGTTTTTTCAATGAGCGGTTAGCATGAATGTGTAGACTAAGGACTTGTCCGTATTTACTTAGGTACTTGACGGTGTGATTCTTTGTTACTTGGATTTTTATATTCATTCTGAGAACTACCTGCTAAGCGTGAGTTCTTAGCCCCATGTGTTTTACAATTATTTAGGAATGATTTACTACTTGGGTGGTGAGAACATGCTTTGTTTTACAAATGGGACGAAAGTATACATTTTTTATACAATGATTTAGTGTTTGCCTAGAGTAGCGATAAACCACTGAGCCCTTTATCTCATGAACTGGTCAATATTATTGGATTGTGTGGTTTGCGAACGTTATAGATAGAATCCTTATTTGGGATTGACCAATCCCTGTTCGGGTGATTAGCTTCGCATCAATGGGATCGAACGCCTAGTTACCATGCGGATTTGGATTGTTTGTCGGTTGTTACGGGTTAAAACATCATTCACGGGCATTCATTGGCAATATATTGCATTCATACATGTCGAGCTTCAATGTCATGAGCTTAGGAAAATGTAATTACTTTTTATGATGTCTGCATGTGTTGCTTAATCATACACTTAGAAATCTTGCGGTCCTGCTATTGATTTACACAAACCTATGAATTCACCAACTTTATGTTGACATTTTAAGCATGTTTTTCAGGTCAATAAGGCACGAGGTACGATGATACATTAGAAGTCAATAATTGAAGAGTCAACACATAAGATTTGAGGTCTTATTACAATTTGGGGACAATTGTTATAAACCGAAATCTTTAATTATATTGTTGAACAATTTGAAGCCATGGGCTTATGTAAGAAACAAGTATTTTGTTAATCCAATGTATCTTTTTCAAACGACACGTTTAGTAGTCGTTCTCAGATCTTGTGCTATTGATCCGTAAATGTAACGCCCTCGGATATTCAACATTCCACTGCGACCCAGATTTGAGGGTGTTACATTAGTGGGATAAATGATGCTAATAATATGACCTTATTTGATGTCATCAAATATCCCCCCACTTGAATCCTACTTATTCTCAAGTAGACTTTAGAAAACTTATGAAAATGTATCCAAACCAAGGTTTAGGTTTTACCGTTAAGCATCTTTTTATTTGATTACTAGCACACAACTTAGCATCTCACGAAGTAGGAGAATGAAAACACTCAAATCACTCAAACTAATATACGTGGTAACATCCTAATAATTCGCTCAATTGCTCGGTCGTGGCGAATATTCTATCATAAGCTTGGCAAGGATACTCATCTCCACCACTAAAGGTAAGGGGTAACAAGTTTAAAAGGGTAAATTGGGTCTTTTGGTTTAATGGTTTGATCATTCTTTTCAATCTCTATCGATACCTATATTCCAAAAAAGGTGACAAAATTATAAATATACATCCGTAACGACGAACGAGACATTTGCAATTGCTCACTCCCTAACTCGAATAAGCTAAAGAATAGGACCAAGTAATCTTTACCAAAAGCATTACACCAACAAGGGCGACAAAAACACACGTACACATCCATAACGATGGAATAGACACATGTGAATGCTCACTCCCTTATTCGAGCAAAACCAAAGGTTAGGATGAAGAATGATATAGGGTAGGGATCTTATAATCTTTCACCAATAGTAATAAACCAACAAGGCGGACAAAACACACATACACATCCGTAACGACGAAATAGACATATGTGATTGCTCGCATCCTCATTCAAGTAAGACCAAAAGATAGGGATTAGGTAAGGGAAAATAATTTGTGTAAAATAAAAACAAAACAAATAGATTAAGTCCAAACAAATATGGCACAATGTTGCTAGTTACTTTCTTGACCGTCCCTATGAGAAAGACATAAAGATGTCTCAGTCAAAGATTACGAGAAACTAATCTTAGTTGGCATTCCCGTAACGGCCAACTCCCAATTATCCTAATTACAACGCTAGTGGCGATATCTATCACTTGATACAAATGATACATAGTTGGTTTATATTACATACCAACTAGAAAAAATATACAACATAATAACACATAGTTGGTTTATATTACGTACCAACTCTAATACAACAGAATTCTACAAACCACTTTTTTGTATTTTTCTGATTTTTTCAATTTTTTTGACAACAAACTAATGAACTAAATTAAGGTGTATTTTTCACCACTTCACGAACATGATAAATCTGAATAATTAATATTTGATCATAATTGTGAAAGTAGCAACTACACGAATAATAAACTACTACTACTTTCACATTCCAATTGCATTGTGCAATTTTCCTGACTTAACCAAAGATACGAAATATGCATAGCACGACAGGAAATACATGCTTTTACACAAAAGAAACTAGCAACCTATTAAGTACTTAATCTAATAGGATAGGCTAAGGTGTAAAGGTGTAACGAAACAAATTTGGGGTGTAACAAAAGAAAGGAATGGCTCTGAGGGTTTTTCTAGGGGTATATTACTCTAAAAATGAGAGTAAACAAATGATATATACAGAGGTTAACTAACCATTGTAGTTAGTTAATATCACATAATGTATAGATTTTTGGGTTTAATCTTAGAAATTTACCAATTTAAACATGTCACTTCATCTATTAAAAATAATGCTTATTATTGTGGTCTCGGGTAGATATACCAAGCCAAGTTCTAAAGTTTACTATAGTCACCGGCACGCTCATATTTTGTAGAAGTTGGGTAAAATAGGGGAAACATAAAGGCTTAAATCCTCACAATATCTATTAAAGGTTATGTGTGCGGGGTCATGCAACTAATAATTTCATAAAAATTTTCTAATTTTTTTTAAATTTGAGCATAAGTTAGGTAAATTATTATGAAAAATCAAGAAAAGTAGTGTTCTAATTCTCCATCCCCCCACTTGAGATGTACAATGCCCACGTTGTATAAATATGTCATTAAAAATAGAAAATAATGAATTAGAATAGAAAAACTCCCCTGGGATTTGCTCGGTATGACCCTTTATGTTAAGTATGTGAGCAACTTTGGGTGTGATAAAAGCGGCCCTGAATCCTAGTACAGATAGCTTCCACGCTGTATTCTAGACTATATGTATTCCACCAATTCGTTTAGTATGTATCAGCAAGTTCCTGTTTAATCAAAAAGAAAACTATGCGATCTTGTTTACGAAAGTCGTTTGGTTAGAAAATAAAACCTAAAACTATACAGGAAATCGATACGCCGTATCGGTGTTAATGGATACGCTGTATTGAGACCTGTAGAAATAAAATCCTAAAACTGGTCAGAGATTGTGATGATCCCAACTTAAGATCTATTCTTTAGCTTGTAAAGATTAAGTTACTTTGGATAAATCCAAAACAACTATGGTTGAAACTTTGTGAATACTAAAGAATATGCGGAATCTACTCTTTAATACTTAGAAGAATATTAATGAAACAGTGTATTGTATGAACAATGAGATTACTAAAAAGCTCCAATATTATTATCAATAATACGAGTACTCTATGTAGTACTAGGGTTTACAACCATGAAGCTATGTATGCAACTCTATGAAATCACACCTAACATCATAACCTAGGATCTCCTTTTATACACCAAGGAGTCCTTTACAAGATAACTACAAATCTTCTAAATATTTATCTTATACGAATCTTTCTAATAATATAAGATATACACAAAATAAACTAATACAAATCATATCACACGTCTTTATCTCTTCGGCAGGTCTTTATCTCTTCAGCAGTTGTAATCATCCATCAGCAGTGTTAAGTTTACACTGGCAGTGCTAACTCAACTCCAGCAGTACTAACTTTAACTCTGCTAGTACTAGCTAAGCTTGGCAGTACCAAGTGTGAGAAAGTTTAATTCCTAACACTTCTCCCCTAAACTTGTGATTGACGTTCATATCTACAAGTTTCTCTGAATTAAACCATCTGTGCTGAGAGGATGCTTCCAAACACTTTTCTGTCTTGGTCTGTTTGCTTGTATGAAGATTTTCCTTAGAAGCTTATTTGCCATCTTTGAATGTTGTTCTACTAACAGCTTGTTAACCAACATCAAAGTCAAAACTCCTTTTGACAATGGATATTCTTTCTCTACCAGCATAAAAATATCTATTCCTCTCTCTGTAGACACATGATGAACCCCACATGTATCATATAATCTCTATTTCAATGGATCATGCATATATCTCTAAAGTTTCTATAGTGTATCATCAGTATTAGGTTCAAACAACCTCTTCAATTAAACCCATAATGTTCTTTCTTTGTCATCAGTAGGTTCTGTTGAACTGAATCTTTCTTTAACCAAATTCCATAGCATCACCAAGTCATCCCTGTCAAAGATTTTCAACATATCCTCAAAGAATTGATATGCTTCTGTATGATTACCAACCCCGATGATCTTCCAATACTTTCTAGATTCTTCAGTGTAAACCTCCCAGTCAATGATTGGATATTTGACCTATAAGGCTTCAACATAAATTTCTTCCACTGGAACTACCATCATCATTTGTTGTAAATCCTCTTATGACAATTCTTTTTCCTCTTCTTCTTGTTGTTCTTAAACTGATCCTGAAGCTTCATTAGTATTTTGCCTCTTAGAACCTTCATGATCAAGTTCTACTTCTGCAGCCCTTTTAGAACTTCTAACTTCTGCATAATTAATAATTGTTGCTTGTGAACTTCTAGTTCCTAACTCTAATGCTCTTCCTTTATCTTCAGTCTCTATGGGTACAAAAGTGTTGACATTCTTCATTGTAGTTTCAAATAATTCCTTAAGCTCATCAAAAGAATATCTTTTCAATTTCTCTAGTGTATGACTTCCCATGTGCTTGATGTAATTAATCATATAATTCCTCTGTTGAGCTTGTGTCATGGGCTTGTTCCTCTTTGCTTCAGCTTTTTGTGCAGCAAAATATTTCTTTCTCTGATTAATAAGATCTACAAGCATCTTTGCTTGATCAACTTCACTGTACTTGTTCCTTTCCTCTGCTTGTAGTCTCATAGATAGCTCTTCATCAGCTTCAACTCTTGCTCTAATGTTTTCCCATTCTTCCTTAGTAAAAGATTGAGTTGCTTCATGAACTCTAGCCATCCTTTTTCTTTCTTCTTCATCCAGTTCCTCTTGCAGTCTCACTGCTGCTTCATGACCAAGCCTCTCTTGTTCTTGCTGTAGTTTAGTTCTCTTAGTCTGTTCATCCTCAGATTCCTCCATTTTACCTTTGCCTTTATCTTTGACTACAACTGGTGAAGGAATACTAATGTTAACCTCTTGAACCTTACCAGCAGTACTAACTGGCATTGATGCACCAGCAGTACTAACTGATTCTTCAGCGGTACTAAATAACCTACTAGCAGTACTAATTCTACCACTGCCAGTACTAACTGCCCTTCTTCTTCTAGTATAAGTGTGAACATTTTCTTTAGCTGCATCTGCAAGTACCTTAGCTGCACTAAAGACTCCCAACTGATCTTCAGGTTGATCTTCTTGACTATGTGTAGGAGTAACCAAAGTAACTCCTGCATCTTGATCAATTTCTTCTATCATCCATCCTTGTTTGGAAGAATCATCTTCATCATCTGAAACCCCAATCTTTGCTCTTCTTCTAGCTTGGTTGGACTTAACAGTTTTCTCTAATTTCTTCACCTTTTTAATAAGTTTGGTATAAGCAGCACCATATACCTTTTTTGTTTGCTTCAAGTCTGCCTCCAAGCTCTCTACTTTCTTGGACAATGTTGTACATAAAATTGTCAATTCTTGTAGTGTCATACTGCCCTCATCACTTCCAAGTGTGTAAACTCTTAGGAGAGGTGAATCATAGGACTGTGTAGGTACCCTCTTAGACCTAGTCTGAGCAATGGAATCCCTCATGGCTTCTTGGCACCTGGGACTACCACCTGCACCAATTCCCTAAGGAAGAGGCACATTAGGCATTGTCGTGGATTGGGTCCTATTTATGTTACCACTAGCCTGCTCTGTATCTAAGCTAGCAGCAGTAGTGGTAGCCCTTTCCACTCTATCATCCTACTCCTCATAGACAGCCTTATCTGGTACATTAGGTATAGGTTCACTAGTCTGAGATAACTCAGTGACCTGGTTTAAGGCTTGCCTAGGTGTTTGAGTCTTTTGATGTGATGATGATACAACATTAGGGATTGGTTCTTCATTAGTAGGTTGAGCAGTAGAAGGTGGTGGTTGGGTTTTAGAGGGATGTCCTGAACCTTCACCTTCTTCTGCTTGAATTGCTATCATACTTGGAAACAAATGTGTGTGTTCCCCAGAAAAACCTATTTTCATATTGCTAAAAAGTTTTAGAGTTAAATTATGAGCAATATATTTTCTGTTATGGGGATTAAGGAATCTTTGTTCATGTCTAAAAATATTTGAATAAATCTTGGATACATTAAAAAAATTTATTTACTATCCAAGTTTTTCACCATACCATCAAAAATAAATTTAGAAAAGTTAAAAGTTATGTTTGTGGCCAAGCAAATAATAGCAGTTGCTATATTGCTACTAAATTTTTCCCAATAAGTTTTCTTAGGGCTAAGACAGTGTAGGATGGTATGGATCAAAAATCTCCAATGAGGGGAAAAATTGCCTTTTTAAAAAGTTAGTTTATCATCAGTTAAAACATATCCCATTAGTGAGAGTCGATCAAAAATTTCAGTAGTTGTTAAAACACTAATACCATCTACATCTGCTAATTGAAGATGTCTCCTAACAGATGCTTAAGTAATAGTGAATTCTTTGCCATCAACTATGGTAGTTATTTCTTGTTCTCCATTATCAACTATTCTGACAGTAGCAGTCTGCCAAAACTTTTCGATGAGAGAAACATAGATAGTAGGATTCTTAGTAAGAGCATACCTTATATTTATATCACAATCATTGAATAAATCTACTATCTCCTGGAATCCTATACTCCCATTGGTTTCTTTAATAAGCCAACCAGTTATGTTTGTCGCATAATCCAATTTGCCATTAGTGAATGAGTTATTATAAGGTACTGGGGGTGTATGTTCGTTAAATGAAGTATGAAGATTTGCAAAGTGCTTAATTAAGAATGTTTATAGAAATCGCTTAAGGGTTTTGATTGGACCGACTGAATAAAATGGATTCTTTATCTTGAAGAAAGCTTATAAGTGAAAGAAAAATTAAGAGTTATCCAAATTATAGACCCCCAAAGCGTGAATATTTGGCAAAATATCTTCAATGGCTATATTTAATATGTCCAAAAATCAGTTATGCCCCAAACCAGTACTAACGTAGCCCATCATACTAAGGTTTTTAGCCCTAACAGTACTAAATGATGCTTAGTAGTACAAAGTTTAGACTAACAGTACTAAATAATGCTCAGCAGTACTAAGTTTAGCCTAGCAGTATTAACCTTGAGATACCAGCTTTAACCTCAATTCCGTTCTAAAAGGCATTTTCATCATTAATGTTGATTCCCCACATAGCTCACTTATTCCTGTTTTTACGCTTACTATATCTCTCAATTCTTTGCTACTGAAACACTATGTCTGATTTTTTTATTTTCAACAAATCTCTCCTAATTTCTTTTGTGCTCACACTTTCCTCTGTTCCGTGTTTTTATAGTTCTCTAAATGCTCAATTTTTCCTCTGTCTGTTATATTTCTCTCAAAGCACACAGTATTAATTATAACAGTAGTAATAAAGTAAACTTACCAGTATTAAGGTAGGGTCCAACAGTACTAAACGTTGAATTTATAACCATTAGCTGATTTTCCATTCCATTTCCCGCACATTTGTGCATAACTCTACTGCTATTAATGACAATTAACCTCCCCTTATCAATACATTAGTGTAAGACATTCCCAATACTTGCAAACAGATATTGGAAATCTTCCAACATCAAAAGCTTTTCTGAGTAAATCATCAACATTTGTGAACAATAAAGAATATTAATCATTTGAATAAGCTTCTTTCATTTGAATCTCTAATGAAGTATGTCTAATCTCAATGTTCTTAGTCTTGAGTGAAACACTGATTTCTTAACTATGCAGATGGTGCTTTCATTGTCAATGTGAATCTTTGTATTCATGAAATTGTATCCATAATCCAGCATTTGATTTTGAATCCAGAGTACTTGTCCACAGCAACTAGCAGCAGCTACATACTCTGCTTCAGTAGTAGAGTTGGCAACTATGGTTTGCTTCTTGCATTGCCATGAAATCAATCTTCTTCCAAGAAATTGACAACCTCCTGTTGTGGATTT
The DNA here is from genome assembly GCA_026074375.1 of Tanacetum coccineum. Classification (NCBI taxonomy): domain Eukaryota; kingdom Viridiplantae; phylum Streptophyta; class Magnoliopsida; order Asterales; family Asteraceae; genus Tanacetum; species Tanacetum coccineum. The sequence goes on along the minus strand of BQNB010027150.1, from coordinate 34,537 downwards.
CCTGTCTAAACTAGCACCAGCATAGTCACTGTCAGTATATGCTTCCAAGTCAAATGGTGAGTCCTTAGGATACCAAAGGCCCAATTTAGGTTGACCTTTCAAGTATCTAAAGATTCTTTTCACAGCATGAAGATGTGAAACTTTAGGTGTGACTTGAAATCTTGCACAAGCACATACAACAAACATTATATCAGGCCTAGAAGCTGTTAGATACATCAATGATCCAATCATTGATCTATATAAGTGAACATCAACATCTTCAGCTTCTGCATCTTTGAGCAATGGCTTTGAAGTCTCCATGGGTGTACTTGCTGTCTTCACAGTTGAAAAACCAAACTTCTTCAAGATTTCATCCACATACTTGTCCTGACTGATGAAAATCCCATCATCTTTTTGTCACTGAAGTCCAAAGAAGAAAGAGAGTTTCACCTAATAACTCATCTAGAATTTCTTGTGCGACAGTCAACTTCTCAAATCAGTGCAAAACTCATCTTAGTATATCTAGAAAATGTATATCATCACATAAACTTGAACTAGTAGAATATCACTTTTTGAATCTTTTAATATAAAAATTCTATCAATATGGCCTCTCTGAAATCCATTGTCCGAATAAATATGTAATAAGTTCTTATACCAGGCTCTAGGAGCTTGATGTAGACCATATAATGCCTTTTCTACTTTGTAAACTTTATCAGGGAACTCTGGATCTTCAAATCCTGGAGGTTGACAGACATAAACTTCTTCTTTAATTTTGCCATACAGAAATGCACTCTTCACATCCATCTGGTACACAACAAAATCTTTGAATGAGGCATAATCCTAAAATACCTAATGCTTCAATCCTGCAAATGGAGCTAAAACGTCATCATAATCTAGTCTTTCTTCTTGAGTGTAACCTTGCGCAACTAGTCTTGCCTTGATTTCCAATCATATTACCTCTCCTCATCTTTCTTGTTTCTGTACACCCATTTTGTTCCAATGGCCCTCTTGCCATAAAGTAAATCCACCAATGTCCAAACTTGTTGTAATTTGAATTGTAGAAGCTCTTCTTGCATAGCTTCTATCCGGCTTAGATCTTTTAATGCTTGGATTATCTTCTTGGGCTCTTCCCGAGATAGGAAATAGGCAAATAGATAAGTATGAAGGTCTTTATGATTTTTTCCTTCATAAACACACTAATAAAACCCTTGTCATTTTATTCATGTCAACCTTGTTTTAACACAGACTATACACATCACAAGCACATGATCAAGTGTATGATCTTTATGGATTCTATGTATTTGGAGTAGTAGAGAACTGATAAGTGGTAGCAATACTGCTTAAATCCAATTCTGATTCAATTAGAGCAGATAAGAACTGTTGGAACTAACATTTGTAACTAAAATTTAGACTACCAGAATATTTTTAGGCCTCTCTTGATCATCAATTCCACTTTCTTTACATACACCTTCATCATCCTTCTTTCCAGCATCACTAGGAGGTTATGGTTCATCATTACTAGCATTCTTTGAAGAAGAATCAAATAGTGAACCATCTTTCCATAGTGGCATCAAAATGTAGTCTTGGCTAGATCATGTCTCCTTTCTAGAATGACCTGCACCAATACTTTCTTTTGTACCTATAAAATCATTAGAGTTTGTAACTGCAACAACTGGCACATAATTCATTGATTTTGTTAGAACATCAATATCAAATAGGCACTTTGGTCCATCACCTGTAATAATAGGCTTATCCTCTAAGAATCTAATATGCAAGTTTTCTTTTACTTTCCTAGTTCTAATGTTGTATACCCTAAAAGCCTTACTATTCATTGAGTATCCAACAAAGAATCCTTCATCTGACTTTCCATCAATATTTCCTAAATAATCTAAGGTATTAAGAATGGTAACATGACACCCAAATGGTCTCATGAAGCTTAAAGCATGTGTTCTACCTCTAAACAGTTCATAAAAGGGTCTTGTTATGAGGCTTAACTACTAATACCCTATTTTGCACATAGCAAGTAGTATTAACTACTTCAGCCCAAAATGTAGTAGGTAATTTAGAGTCAGCTAACATAGTTCTAGCAGCCTCAATTAGTGTCATATTTCTCCTCTCAGCAAAGCAACACCATTTTGCTGAGGAGTTCTAGCTACACTAAATTCCTTCTTAATGCCTTTCTTTTCACAAAACTCACTCATAACTTTATTCTTGAACTATGTTCCATTGTCACATCTAATTATCTTTACTTTCTTATCAACTAGATTTTCTATCTCAGTTATAAAGCTCTTAAAAATCCCACTAGTCTCATCCTTTGTTGCTAAAAAGAAAACCCAAGTAAATCTGCTATAATCATCAGTGACAACTAGACAATATTTCTTATTCATTAAGCTGCTTACAAAAGTTGGACCAAACAAGTCCATATGCAACATGAATAAAGGCTGAGTAATAGAGTTCTGAATCTTGGACTTACAAGAGGCTTTGTGTTGCTTTCCCTTAAGGCAAGCAACACAAGTTTGGTCATTTTCAAAACGTTTTGTAGGTAAACCTCTCACAAGATTTTCCTTAACAAGTTTAATAATAGTTTTAAATTTTACATGACCTAGCCTCCTATGCCATAGCATTGATTCATCAAGTGTGGCTTTTGCAACAAGACAACTTAAACTCTCTTTAGGAACAATATTCTTCATATCAACACTATACATATTGTTCTTTCTAGGAACTTTGAGTAAAACCTGACTTTCATTAGCTAACGTAAAAGTCAGGAGACAGAAAAACACTAGTGTACATAAAAAAGAACACTGTTCTTTTTGTCACACATCTGTAAAACACTAAAAAGGTTAAACTGTAACTCCTTGACAAAGTATACATCCTCAAAATCAAGCTTACCAGTTTTAAGAGTTCGTTTACCAGTAATTTTCCCTCCTTTGGCTCCTCCCCCAAAGGTAACATATCCTCTATCAAATTCCTTGAAGTCTGAGAGATAGGACATGTTTCCTGTCATGTGCCTTGAGCATCCACTGTTAACATAGCATTGATCTTCTTTTTGTGGATGACCCTTGTGGTATATCCTATATCATAACACGGGGTCGATTCTTGGATTTGGCTAGTTTCTAGAGAGAGAAACACTTGAGAGAGAATATCTAGAGAGAGAAAGTGTTTTTCTATGAAAGTAAAATAATGACTAGCTTACCTCTTCCAAAGTTGGAAGAGGCTTATATAGTACATACAATATACCGGGTATTAGTACCCGACTTAAAACCGAAAATCGTACTATTAACTATTAAACTACGAGCTATAATAAACAGTAAAATACACGGGGTGACCGAGTCTTTTTCTAATATCTAACAATCTCCCCCTAAGGGAGGTCACCCCTGATAATACCAAACTTAATCACTTTAGTCTTTAGCTCGTGGACATTTAATATCTTGTACATTTGGGGTAGAGATCTTTTGATTCATCTTACGCTTGTCTTTGACTGTGATCTTGAGCTTTCTTGAGATCATCGCCCAAACATAATCTTACATCATCTTGTAATGGATCGCCATCTTGTGCACTTGTGAATGAATACATGACATCAGAGTTTGCGGAAGCTTTGACACCTTTATAGGTCTTTCATAACATCAACACAAGTAGTAGGTCGTGTCTGTGGCATTCATTTATTACTTGAACAACTCAGAACTGGGAATATCCCATCTCCATCTCCATCTTTTAAGATATCCTGTAAAGAAACAGTTAGTAATAAAGAGAAAATTGTTTGAAAAGAACAGTCTAAGTGTTTCTTATGAAAGAATTTTGTAACACTTCGAGAGTTTTGATTGTTTGTCAAATGATAAATAACCGTCAATTCTTATACTGGAACAAGTTTGATTCACACAGAATCGCACCATTGTTTCTTTCCAGTTGACACAAGTTTGATTCTTGTAGAGATCGCACACAGTCACCTACTAGATCTTGTTAGATGTTGCTTCTAGCAGGATTATCCATCTTTCATTGCGAAAACTATCGTTTCACTCGGATGTTTCTGGCAATATCACAAGGATAATGCGTAGGACTCTTGGATAGACTTTGTTTCACAAGTGTGTGAAAGACAAGAGAATTGGATATGTGTCCTAACGAGATTAATTGACGATCTCTTGGCTCTAGATCTCAAGTGCGTTTTGGTTTAGTAATCGAGGCTGGAGTCAACTGCTACCTGTTCATATCACTCACTCGGAGTGAGAAAGTCAATAGATAACGTGTTTAGTCTCCGTGAGAAATAAAACAGAAATCTTTTGAGAGATTCTGAGTGGCTAGGGAGGTTGTGCATTGCATCACTGGGTCCATGATGCAGATCTTCAATTGACCAGCAATCATCTTAGCGATTCTTCAGCATATGAATAGACCTGGTTTCTGCTAAGTGAATTGCAGGGCTCCTTTCTTTACACCTTATCTTTACATCTTTTAATACTTCAACCCCTTCAGTGCTTACGAGACTTCATGACTAGAACCTTGTAGGGTTTATTCCATACTAGCTCCCTCACAGTCGGCCACTTTTTCCCTTATTCTCGCTTTTACTCCTTTTTCATGTCATACCTAAGGACTTCTACACTAACTAGTGGATTGTCCCTGGGTAGATCCCTCCAGTTATGGCTGGATCATTAGGAATAGTACCTAACCTTACCAACCTTATTACTCTAATTAAGTAAATAACATGGTTCGGATCTTTGGTACAGTTTCTCCTTTCCATAAAACCGATTAAAATTCAATAAGGTACTTATATATAAATATCCAAGCGTTTTAATGTACCTCGATCGTTTTGATTTATCAAAACGCTCCCCTCAAATGGCTCGGTTTCCGAAATTGTTTTAGCAACGTTTGGGCGGAGTATATTATGAGGTCATCAATAATCACAGTTAATATTATACACATATTTATAATCATCATTTTCTCCCCTTAATAAAAATTTTAAACCCTTTGACATTTTGGATATCAATTGATTTAAATATGTTATAAAATTTGGGAGAAAAGTGTGGCCTTAATTCGCAAGACGTGTAAGAAACATCTAACTGCTCCCCCTCAATCGTTGAGGGATATATATTACTCCTACACTTCATCATCAAAAGATTAACTACTTACTGATGTACAAGGTATATTATTCACAATAAGAAATAAAAGTTGACCTTTTGATTGTAACGACGATGTCGTCACGTTGTTCTGTTGATCAGCCTGTAGTCAATACTCATATTCTTCCTCCAACAAATCTTTCTAGACTTCGATAGACCTTTTTGAATCTGTAGTCATTCCAGATTGCAGTGATGAAGTCTTTGCTTCTTCTCTTGTCATCCTCTGACCACTTCCTAGTCTCCATCCCCTTATTGTACTCGTACAGATGAAAGTCTTTAACCATTTGGTCCAGTTTTTCCATTACTCTCGTCAACGTCCCATCACTAAACTTGTGTAGCTCATTCAGCCTCATCAACTTTCTTTTGATCATTTCTGTCTCTGTAGACAACCCCTTGGCTTAGGGACAAATCGTATAGTCTTCTTTGAGTAATAGTCGGCTGCAACCTAATTAGGACTTCAAGTGATCTTTAGTTTTTATAACTTCAATCCCGAGCTTTAAGTCCTCCACACGATTCTGATCACCAGTTCTTATCCACATGTTGACTGCTGTGTGAATACTGTCCCCTTGTCTGTCTTGGGCAGATGGTTTGAGCATTACTTGAATATTGAGTAAGGAACAGCTCTTCAAAATCATTTGGATTAAGGTTCTGAAATCCCTTTTCTGAGATCCATAGTACTCTGGTAATCACACGACGTAGAATTATTTTCTCTTAGGATATTTGAATCCGTATTTTTTCGAATACCTTGACCACTGATCACACTGAGAATTCGCATCTGCGATCTGACTGCTTCATGATCAGAGGACTCACTGTGTTTGTTGATATAGAATTCCTTCCTCCTAAACCACCAGTGAGTGATGCCATAGACCGCACTGATGTCATATTCGCGTTCACTCTCAACCACGAATGATGGAAACAAATTCTCACAGGCTAAAGTCTAGGTAACGACGGCTTTGAGCTCTGATATGGATAAGGTAATTTTTCTCTCTTTGTCACCTGTCAGCAGATAATCTAGATCCTTATTGAAGAAGAATTGTGGTTGAATAGTTACCTGACCTGGTGGTCCTCCTAAGGGTATGTGGTTCATTATATGTTTGAAATTGATGACCCCAGGATTACTCCCAAGTCAACCTTCTTTGTCGCAGCATATGGCATTCATCTATCTGTATTAAGAAAGACGCTGTTCTTATGAAAGCTTTACACAAGGTTGAATGCTGACTTCTAACATCAAGATTTGCATAGCTTCTCTTTCCTGTTCGTCTGCAGAACATTTAGATGAATGACCCAATATCATACGACTTCCCCTTGAAGCTTGTTTTCCCAGGAACTTTATACGTTGTGGGCGTATGGCATTTCCCAGTTATTTCTGGTTCCGGAAATCATTCAGGGAAATGGTCCATACTGGTTTCAGGTGTAGCCCAGGTCTCTCGCTTTCTGAATCGCTTATAAACCAGGTAGTGGTCGACACCTTGGAATGTGAGCGATACAGTCCTCCATATCAGAGTCATTCCCTTCATCTGCATTGAAAATGTCATATGAAGAATTGTTCAGATGTTTTCTGATTCAGGACCAGAATCTGTGTCAACGAAGAGTCAACACCACCTCTCTTGTGTCAGTGATCTGCCATCCAGTTGAGGTGAGAGCTGGATGTTGTTTGGAAGCAGATGCCTCAGACTCCCTTGGTTTCTTTGAACTTTGGTCATCATCTTTCGGAGGAGGTTGAGCTGACCCAGAAGCGGCATCAGATCTTCTTCTCTTTGTTGACCTACCCTGGTTTGATCCAGCTGAAGGGCCTTCATCATCATCATCGTCTTCATCATCATCACTATCATGCTTTCTCCTTGTGGTCTTTAACCTTGTATGCCACATCCATTATCCCATGGCATCTTCATCAGTTATCAAGCTTCCATAAGAGCATGGTAATCGGTAGTTTGGCACAATTTCGTTGCAGACTTGATCTTATTCATGTGTCTGAAGAGAGCACTCTTTAGATCAAATTCTTCAAGATCAACTTTATCAGTTGACCTGATGGAGTAAGTTGAATCTTGTTTCTCCTCACCTTGTTCCTTTTTGGCTCTGATAATCTCCTTTGGACTCTTTTTAGATTCTTGATTCTTGACAGACTCTGGGCCAGGCAACACAGAGTATTTCTCGATTAAATCTGCAGTGTGTCGTTCAAGAACCTTAAGGAGAGCATCATCAAGTTTTGTTCCTAGATAATTATCAACAGCCGTAGGAACTTGGGATCTAATTGAAGCCAAAACATCAGCAGAGTGATCAGTCTTCTTCACTTCAGATATCTCTTGTTCCAATCTTGCCACTCTTAGCTGAAGGGCGATGAATGGAGGGAAGAAGGGGGGGGGGGGGAGTGATTATCAGGGAGAGATGTGGTGATTGTTGTAGCTTCTGTGTTGATTGGTGGAGGAGTGGACCAGTAATGACCACTTTAAAGAAGAGAACATTTTTGAAGGGAGCAATCACTGGAGGAGTTGACGTTACTGTCTGATGACTAGGATCAGGTATGGTGGAATCAGACTCCTCTCTAACTTTAGATTTCTCCTGATCATCTTCGGTTGGTTTGTCATAAAGAAATTGATCCCCAAAGTTAAAAGTGTCATCGAGATTTTTCATCGAAGACATAGAACCAGAATGACTTTCAGGTTTATCATCGATGACACGTTCGTCTGTTATGAGCTTCCAGGTTTTCCATGAACTTTGGGTAAGGCTTGTGGCGAGGAATTCAACCATCCATGTGCCAGGGTTTGGTCCAGCAGAGACAGCATTAATTTTCCAGATTCTGATCCAGTCTGGTCTCTATCATGGGCACAGGTCTGGCCAGCCACCCCCCCCGCCAGAGCCTCATGAGCCTTTTCAGGAACTGTTACAGGAATGCATACTCCTGAATGTTACTGTAAGACAGTCTACTTCACATTGATCATTGTCACTTTTGAGGACAGCGATTTCTGTTTCACCTTTCAGTTCTTTCTGAAACAGACTTGATGAAATTCGTGGATCACCTTCTCTGATGTGTCATCATCGGGTTGAGAAGAGGGTCCAGTTGTCGAATCAGGAGAGTTTGATCACGCTAACAAGGGATAAAACTGATCAGTAATTTTCTTTTCTTCTTGTACAGATCGATCAGGGAATGAGCTACTTTCTTCCGATACAACAGCCTTTTCCCTTGCTACTACTTCATGCATTTGGAATGTTGTTTTCAGATACTGGGTCCCCTGATCGTTACACCGCCAACACGTTCCGACCTTGTGGCAGAAAGGCTGGGGATCCAGCTAGCTTAATAGCTCGTTCCAAGTCAGCATCATCACCTTCTCCTTCTCCCTTTTCTTGATGTGCTTCCAAACTCATCTTCTTAGCTAGTTCGAGATCAGGATCATTACCTTCTTCTTGAGGAATAGATTCTTGTTGAGCTTCATCATCTTCGTCAACAAGTTTTAGAAGTCGGCTTTCCCTTTCTAACTTCTTGGAAGCTTCGCTTCGAAGGGTTTCAATTGTCGGAGGAGGAGCTGGCTAGGATTTTTGACTTGTGTGGTGTTTTGGGCTTTTTGGGTGTAGCACGCTTTGTTGCAGGTTGCATCTTGCACTTTCTTGAGGAGTTTTCTTTGTATTCTCAGCAACCATTTTCAGATACTTGGAATAATACGAGGATTGTTGAATGGCTTCAGTTAAATAGGGTGATCGAGAATTGTGCCAAGTCCAAACACTTCAACGTGACTCACCTTTAGGGACAAACTTTGAGAATATCTAGTATAAAATCATCTCCATTATGATGAACAGCAGATCCAGGGACGTTTGCATGGATGATGGTAATAGCAGCCAATAAGATATTATCACCTAGTAAAACGTCCATAAGGAAAGAGGAGAAGGTAGTTCTTTCTCTTTGGGAAACTTTAGACCGGCGTTGTGACTTGCTTAGTGTGAGGAGAAAATGTACTGACTCCTATGAGGACACTCTTACCAAAATCAGCTCTGCATGATTCAACATTAGTTTGAGTGACAATCCCCACATCATATGCCGAACAGGGTGTTCTGTGTTATGACACTGCCAGAAGTCTTTCCTGTCAAGCACTGGTTTGATTAAGTGCCAGAATTGCCCTCCCTCCCTGGTAGATACATGATACACATAATTCACCCAATAAGTTGGAGACAATTTCTACAGGTTCAGGATACCCCAGCTCATTAACAAATCAATGACAGTGTCCCAAACGAGGCAACTCAAATGGATGAGGCTGGGATGACTTGGAAGTAATTCTAATGCCTTTCTGAGGATACCACACTTAGATCGACCAATAGTTCATCAACCTGACACCTATAAAAACCCGTCATCTCGTTATATTTCCTTTTATGTTCCGGAACTGTTGCAGGTATAATAGGCAGGAATAGGGAACATTTTCTGAGGCAGTGAATGCTTGGAATAATTTGGTAATTACACAGGATGTCTACTGATATCTGAAAGATAGGGTCTCTTTTGAAACTTTGGCGTTGAAAGAGAAGTTGCATTTACTCGAATGTTAACCACTGAGAGCGAGGTACAATCTGCTCATCTGTTCTTGTAGGAGGTTGAGTGGGAACATTTTGTTCTGCCATCGTATTCTGCAAAAGAGTATTTAACAAGAAGACAAACATTGCAGAGAAAACGATGTTAGAGAGAACGTTAGCATTGATAAAAGTCATGTAACTGCACGATTGATTAACAACAGTGGTAACTCTGGATTGATGAAAATCTACACATGATCGCACAGGATGCAGAATTATCCAACAGGATCAATTACTTGTTAACTAAGCCCGGACGGGAGTTTAGAAAAGCAATTGGGTCATTCGAATATGCTTGATTAGATAATAGGCTCAAAGGGCGAAATAAAAACTTAGCCAAACCGCTGCCAGGCAAATGCCAACTCGCCGTATGGAGAATCAAAGCAAACCGCCGCGAAAATGGGGCGGGTTGAATATTTTTAATGAATAATAAATTCGCCAAACCCGCCAAGAAGCCGGCGGTTTACCTGATGAATTAAATAATAGAAAATTAATGTCAACTACTCGCATGTTAAAACCCGCTGTTTAGGCAACCCGCTGTTTAGGCAACCCGCTGTTTAGGCAACCCGCTTTGAATCAACCCGCCGTATGAACCAGCGGGTTGAGTAAGTTATTAAAAAAATAATAAAATAACCAACTCGCCGTTTAGAAATATATGCAACTCGCCATTCGGGCCTGTTTCTTAAAATTCAAACCCCGCACCTCCTTTTTCAACACTAATCACTTCCTAAGGCATTCCTATGCTATAGATATACATTGCTACCATTCTTTTCATCAAATACACATATATCTACTTTTTAAAATACAACCCGCCGTTAAGAATCAAAGGCAACTCATTCACTAATGTTTGAGATAGAAAACGACACATCAAAACTCATTAATATATATCTTATGAACACTTCCCAGCAACTAGATCACACCCTACAACACTACATTGGTGTATTTATCTTAAAACGACCCTAGATCTATTTTTCTACGCTTTTTAATGTGTTTTCATTCGATTCCTTTGATATACACACAAAATAATTTTTGATATAGAATAAGGATCTGATAGATTAACTTTGCAAGAAACACACGAAAATCAGACTTGAGGTTCGTACTTTGGCGGCGCTTGCGAGTTGTGTAGTTTTTTATCTTTGACTGATTTTCGAAGGTTTTGACCAAATGGCAACTCGCCGCCCCTTTATACTCCTAAGTTACATACTTGGCAGATTTAGTCCCTTTGGTTTCCATCTTCTTTTATTTCTTGTTTTAAGTATTTCTAAGGCATTTCTAAGATTAGGCAATTGGCCAACTTAGTCCCTATTGGTTAATAAGGCTAGGAAACAAAGAGCAAATGCTTTTTACACCCTAATCATTACAACAATAGATAACTTTGGACCTTTGAGTTAAAATTAATTAACTCCCCTTCAAATATTAACCCATTAGAATACAACCACCATCTTATAATTACACTTTCATAGCCTCCAACAGTCTTTTTAGAACCCCTTAGATTTTTCACATTCACTCTCCCCCTCAAACAACGACCCGTTTTCTTTTGAAAGAGCTGTTGTCGATGTTTGAGATGAAAAGATCAGGCGAACAGCTCTACCATGACCATTGATTTACTATACTCCCATAAAGCATGGATATAAAGTAATCCATGCCCAGACATTAAACCGGGTTGCAATTTGAAGTAATTGCAAGCCTTTTAGTAATTCCAAATGACTTAAAATATTTCCTAAGTATATATATATATATATATATATATATATATATATATATATATATATATATATATATATATATATATATATTTTGTAAACTATGTACAAAGGATACACGAAGATATTTTGTTTACTCATCCTCTCCTTCTTGAAGACGTCTGAGAGTTTCAGGGGTTAAACTCTTCATGCCTAGGCGTGGAAGAAGAAATTCGAACCGTTCTCTTGGTAATGCTTTTGTGAGAATATCTGCAAGTTGATAATTCGTTTCCACAGTATAAAAAAAAAAAGGAGAGTTCAACACTCTAATCCCACTTGCTCTCTGGATGAAAGGTCCCCGTATGTCAATGTGTTTAGAGCCGAGATGAAGGACGTTGTTACAGCACAGAGCAATAGCACTTTTTATCACAGTACAGAGGAATTTTATTGAAGTCAAATCCGGAAGTCTTTGAGCTGGTATCGCATACTCAAGGATTTGAGCACAACATCCAGACATGGCGATGTATTCAGCCTCTGTAGTTGATATTGCCGTGCTTCTTTGCTTCTTTGATGACCAGCTAACCAATCTATCTCCAAGAAACTGAGCACTTCCCGACGTACTTCTTCTTGAATCTTGACATCCCGCATGATCCGCATCTGCATAAGCTGTTAGTGACATGGCGTTGTCTTTCGGATACCAAATACCCATGTTAATGGTTTCCTTACAATTACCGAAAAGACAACGTTTGATAGCTTCAAGTGCTTTTGGTAGGCTTAGCTGATATCGGTAGCACACATCAAACGCGAATACAAGGTCGGGGTCTACTGGCTGTAAGGTACATAAGGAGCCAACACATCCCTCTGAATCGAGTTTGATCAACTGTGAATCCCCAGAGGTCCTCGTCCAGTTTCATCGATCCACTAATGGTGTATCGACAGGTCAGAAGAGATCCATTCCATAATACTTTAAGGTTTCGAGAGCATATTTAGCATGGTAATAAGAAGCCTCCGACTTTGAGAACTTGAAGTCCTAAGAAAAACGACATTTGTCCCATCATCGACTCTGAAATTCGGAGCTCATCTCTTTGAGAATGAGTTACCACTCATTTATGATCTGTTGAGGCAAAAATGATGTCATCTACGTAAATTTGAACAAGTAGAATGTGTTTGCCTGATTTGCGTGTGAATAACGTTGGATCCACGGCACCCTTGAAGAAATTGTTGGCCAACAGGAACTTTGAGAGTGTGTCATACCACGCCCTTGGTGCCTGCTTAAGCCCATAAAGAGCCTTCTTCAGACGATAGACGTGAGTAGGATTTTCCTGGTCTTCAAATCCTTCAGGTTGACTGACAAAGACTTCTTCTTGAAGATCACCATTCAGAAAAGGCAGTGTTTGAATCCATCTGTAGATGAGCCATATTCTTTGGTTTGCAGCATTGCAATGAATATTCTGAGCTTCTATCCGTGCAACTGGAGCAAACGATTCTTCAAAACAATACTTCCTCCACGATATCCTTTTGCAACTAACCGAGCTTTTTTTTCATACATCACCATAGTCATCAAGCTTCACTTTGTAATCCATTTGATAGCGAATAACATAACATAGATTAGGCGAGGTAATTCTAATTCCCACACTCAAGTCGATCAAATTCGTAATTCATCTTGCATGGCTTGAACCAACAGTCTTCTATCACGGCCATTTTGGAAGTTCTTGGGTTCGACTTTGGCAGTTTCCTCATGGAAACAGCACCATAAAGCATCGAGCTAACATTTTTCCTGGTAGATACAGGACGAGGAGAGATTGCACGATGTTATAACCCAGAGGATGATCTTTGGTCCATCTTCTAAGATGATCTGGAGGGTAATTAACTTGGTTGGGTTCCGCTGAATTAACATTCCCAGATGACGATTGTGCCAAACCTGGATCTCCAGTAACAAGGTTATGTGAAGGATGAAGAACATCGTGAATGATTAGGGTGTCTTCGTGAATGGGTTCTTCTGCAATTTCTTGATGTTGGACTGGAAGATGAATATCGAATGTTACGATGAAGCCACTTGTTGACGGTGCATCTTGAGCAATTGTATTAGACAAAGATTAACCCGGTGGGAACAACTTGTGCCGTTAATTTCAGTAGCAAAGATACTGTTCATTGACTCTAGATTTTACAAGGGTGTTCACAACATTGGTTGAAATAGAACAACTCAGCACTTTATCGTTGGAGCGAGCCCCTGTAATATGTGAGTGTCCAGGGTCATTATGAAAGGCTCGGGTCCTGAACTCATGCGTGCAGGAGCCATTGACTGATGCATCTCATCGAATTTACATGGATCGTTTTCCCATTAAATCGACGAGTTCTCTGTTGTAAATTCTATAAGCCCTTCCTGCTAGGAGCATACCCAAAGCTAAAATCCCAATGTCCGGCTTTGGCTTGAATTTTCCTAGATCCTTCCTATCATTTGTAGGATAGCACAGAGCACCAAATACTCGGAAGAAATGGTAAGATCATGCTACTATCATGCACAAGAACATAAGGGTTTTGTTATGACGAGTATGAATTAGTGATCGGTTCTGGGTGTAACACGCAGTGGCTACAGCTTCTGCCCATAGAAACATGGGAGCTTTCGAGAATATCATCATTGTACGTGCTGCTTCCACCAGTGTACGATTACATCTTTCAACAACGCCATTTTGTTGAGGAGTTCTCGAACAGACTTTTGATGAAATATAGCCCCAAACACCCCCACCCCTTTTTCAATAGTTTATTACCCCCCACCCCCCCCCCCCCCCCAAGACCTATTAAACTTTTTTGGTTTTTTGGACCCAGAAAAAAATTCCCCCCCCCGTTTTCCCCCCCCGTGTTATCCTGTTGGCGGAATGAATCTGACTATTTGTGTGATGCCAACCTGTATTTGCTTAAAAAGTTAGGTGACAAACCAGGAGTTTCATCCTTTGACCTCAAGAACTTTACCCATGTGAATCTTGAATAGTCATCCACGATGACTAAGATGTATTTCCTTCCTTAACTCTGGACTCTCATTGACCACCAGATCCATTGTGAAGGGATGAAGAACTTCCATATGTAATTTCAGATTTTGGCCGGTGGGAGAACCCTTCTTTGCTTTTATCCAAGCTGACAGCTGAGCAAAGATGATCCTTTTCAAACTTCAATCTAGGTAGACCTCTAACCAGATCTTTTCGAGCAAGATCATTTATCGTGCCGAAGTTTAAATGGTTTAAACGACGATGCCACAACCATGATTTGGACTTGGAAGCTTTGGACAACAAGCATATCGGAGAAGACTTCATCATTTCATCAATCGATATCGTGTACAAATTGGTGCCACGACTACCTTTAAGGATATCTGTACCCTTAATATCACGAACAAAGCAAGTATGCTTTCTGAAGGCCACTTCAAGATCAGAATCACAAAATTGCCCTACAAAGAAAGATTATGTCCTCAGTCCCCTCCACGTTAGTATAACTCTTGAGATCACACTGTCACCCATACCATAATCTTCCATAACCCCTGTTAGCTCCTAGTGATCAATCCGAATCTGACTGACCCGATGAATTTTTTGCCGACAAAATTCATGGAGCTTGAACGATTCCCCGTCAAAAAGTTTTGAACAGCCTGAGTCCAGATACCAAAGCATGACCTGTACGACCTGCATTTGAAAACAGTCGAGTTTGGAGAGTTTGGAATTTCGGTTCCCCAATTTTTGTTGGGGTCCTGTTGGTTAGCATATAGAGTAGAACATTTCACAGAAAGCTTAGTTAAATGGCACATTTCGCCTAAGGCAAATTTCTTTCCTGTGGGTCTCCATTGAGAACCACAATCAAGTTTTCCTAAGGAGAGTTTCTTTCCTGTGGGTCTCCATTGATAACCAATATCTGCAAATAGTTTTCCCGTAGCTTTCCAAACCCGCTTGGTCCTTGTACAAACAGTTATCAGATCATCTGCTATGGTTTCCCAGATCTGCTTCCCTTTATTCAAGACAGTTGTAACAGTGGAGGTAGCATTCACAGAATTCAAAATATTAACAACACACATTCCATGACTTGCAGAGTTTACACATTTGTTACAAGTTTTGCACACAGATTCAGAATTTGAATTAATTACAACACGCTTAACCTATGCTAAGAATCAACCCGATCACTTTTGTCCAAACCGACTTATTTGTCCATAAGGCGTACTTACTACTTCCTTCTTATTCTCCTCTTAGCAGGCAAGATCCATTTTTCTTTGTATTGCCTTCTAAGGCTTTGATCCGCTGCTTGAGTGGAATCGTTTACTCCTATAGAGGAATCACAGGGATATAAGTCCTGTTGAAATCCTGGTGCACTTTTGTGTTTCTGTTGTGTTGGCTAGATGAAGTTCCCTGGTTTATCACTAAACGTAACTTTGCTTTTCCTAGTAACAGGGGTAGAGGGAGCTTGTTACTCTCATTCACCAAAACTTTGGCCAAGTGCCATCACATATTCTAACAATTCTGAGATAACTTAGTGTATTGGCAGCATAGTTAATTGAATTATCCAGAGGTTTTAACTACTCTAGCTTCCTCTACAATCTCCCTAACCGTTTCTACATCTCCTTAAGATGGCTGAAGAATAGTTTAAATGAGCACTCTATGTTCTTAAGGGTGAGGGCTGGTTTAACGTCAATGGCATACATGCCAGGAGTACGACTTTTGGTTTGACATAGTCACTAGTGAAACAGGCTCTTTACTTCGCATTGAGCTTTTAGACTCCTCAAATTTCATTTAACATCATAGATGTCTTTCACTTGTGTGAGCACGCAGCAATCTTAATGAGTCATACAATTCCTTGTAACGTTGTTGTGAACCTTTTCTAGTTCTATACTAACGCAATCATTTTGTTCAATAGAGCAGTAGCATTATAAGGCTCACGACTTCTGTCATTCACATTAGCGACTAGATCTTTCAAGTGTCTAATCACGTTATCTTTTTCTTGAATCTGATGTTCGAGATTCTTGATCTTAAAGAATGAGTTAAAATCAGGAGCTTCCTGTGATGCTTGTGAATTTTTATTATCAAAACTTTCTTGAAGATGTTGATACTTTAATTGCAAATTTAGGTATTCCCTTTCAAGTTTTGAAATAAGTTTTGACTCATCATGAACTTTAGACATGTCAGCTTCAAGATCTAGACAACGTGATTTTTCCACATCATACAGCAGTTGAGTCGACAAACAATTAACAATCAGATTCTCATTTTCAATGAGAAGGTTTTTCTTTTCAATTTCAGCACATTGCTTGTCTACAGTATTCTTGTCCACTTCGTTATTCATTTGATCAAAAATTTCTTCCATTTCTTTAACTTCTTTAAAGAGGGCTGTTTAAACTCCAACAAAGTGTTCTTTAAGAGTTTTGAAAAATGGAATAACTTCAGTGAGGTAACATCTTTTCGTTTGCTCAAAACCTCTTTCCCCCTCTGTAATACCTGTTGGGGTGATTCTAGTTTTGCAAGTTTTGTCAAATTCAGTAAAAAGTTGTGTGAGTACATAAAGATTAATCTTCACTTGACTTTTAGTTGGAAGAATTCTGGGGACAAGCTTGACAGGAGTATTGGGTGGATACACTGTCAATGCTGAAATTGGTTTTGGAGCTAAGGTCTCAGCCTTTTTTCTGTTGTTGTCATCTATGGACCAAAATATCTGTTCTGGGGTCAGATTTCTTTGGGGAGCAAAGGTTGCAAGAAAGTTCTCTTTCGAGTAATCGGGGGGGGCAATCCTAACTTTATTTTCCACACATAGAGGGCTTTGCATTTTCAACAGCATTCTATTCCTAGTTATCTCAGCTAACTCACGCGTATCCTCTGAGTCATGTATGACAGTGGGTGTATGATTGGTAGTGACAAGTACATGACCATTATACAAAGCAGACTGAGCTTGCTTTGCACGAGCGAGACATACGGGATTTTTGTAGCCTATTGCTACCTTGTGCTTTTCATCATAAAATGATTTTGGTTTACACAACATGTGAACTGTTTGAACAGACTGATCCTGTTTGTATAATCTATCTTCAATCTTATCTTTTAGCTTCTTTAAGTCCAAAAACTCTTCAAGGAATTTGTCTTCTTTTTGTTTAAAATCCTTTTTCAAAAGTGTTACTTCTTCTGTCTTTGACTTATAATGGTCAACTGTAGAACTAAGGAGTATTTGTGCTGAATGAAGTTCAGATTTTAAAGACGTTTCCTTTCTATTTCGGTCTGAGATAATTATTCTCATTTGTTCATCAATTTTTCGTTCTCTATCAGTTAATTCAAACTTTGCCCGTTTTTCATATTCCCCGACCAGTTCCTTATATCTCGCAAGTTCAGAGGTCACTGAGTCATTCATTACCATGTCTGGCTTATTTGGTGTGACTTATTTGCTAATCTACTTTGTACACACCGTTTCATGCATTTCCTCAAAATTGACATTAGTGCATCAATTCGTACAGAAGATGCATACAATGAAGCAACATGTTCAACGTTGTCCTTCCACATACTGAACATACGAAAAATATTACTATCACTCGTATAGTCAGCATCAGAAGTCAACAACGTTATTTGTGTAGTACGATCATTTTGCATCTCGTTGTACATCATGATACTCAAACCATATGATCTACAAAGCATCATGGATCTTGTACCTCAAATGGATTATTCGATCGTATGAGAGCCCGGCTCCCCCACCCGTAATTATATCTTCAGAAGAGAGATTTGCCATGAACATATTTGTGAAGTGGGAACCCTCATCAACATCAAGTAGAATGCATCATATTCATCAGCTTCAAAATTATGGACCACATTGAGTGCCCAAATCATCTCCTGTGAATCATCCACGTCATCATCAACGATGGTAACCTGTTCCCCGCAGAAACAACGACGTTCTCATCCAGTAACTCTCCACTCTCCTGGGCTTGCATTAGTAGCATCTTTTTCCTTGAAGTATCTGAATCTGAATCGCTTTGGTCTTGGACATTCACGTGCTATGTGCCCTAGTCCGTTATAGTTGTAGCACTTGATGGGTTTTGCTTGACCAGGATTAATCATGCCTCTTCTGTTCTGAGCTCCTACATTTCCTGCTACTCCATTTCCTCTTGCATTGTTTTTCTAAAATGGTCTTCCTTGATTAAATGTTCTTCCTCGATTAGTCGCACTATTTCTTCCACGGACATCTTGAACAACAACTTTCCCGTCTTGAATCATAGCTTTGTTCCTTGCATTAGACGAAGCTCTAAGTGATTTGTAGTTCGAGGTATGATGTGATATGGTAACGATTGATGAGAAGGGCAAGTGTGTTGGATAAACTTTCAATCAAGTTTTTTGTTGAAGAACTCCCTGAGTCCAGTTGAAAGTTGTCAGAAGGATATGGTTCTGTTGAGGATTGATGAGACTTGGATGATTGTGCTGGATACTGCTGAACTGAGGCGTCCGACACTAGTGCCAAAGGATCATTATTTGGTTGACCGAATCGTTCATCATAATTCTGATCTCATTAGCATGCCAACCGCCTGTTCTTTAAGTAGGCATACAACTGATCAACAGTTGACTCTTTCAAACCTCTGTTAAGTTTGACTTCAGTTATGAATCTACTCCACTCAGATCAACATGTTGTTCACAAACTTGGAGTTGAGCTGCATCCTGGACATGGTCATTTTGATGTTTCTCATGTCATTAATAAGCTTTGTAAACCTAACATAGTATCCTTTGAATGGTTTCATCCTTTGAGTTTGACTGAAGTGTTCAATTCATCGTATAACTGAGATTCCCTTGTAGCATCCTTTAGTAACTCATAACCTTCCAGAATCATCTTCACGTTGTTCCCTAATGACTTTAGCGTCAGTATAGGTGATTGATGAGTGAGAAAGTGTCTTTGTATACCCTGAAGGAGGATATTGGTTCACGAATGTCAGCTTTATACCTTTCCTTTTCTTCACCGACAGGTTCTTTTAGACTCCAGCACTATGGGACCTTGATGAACTTCACCCTCGGATTCCTCCAGTAATAATAACATCTGAGGAACCAAGTTCCCATTCTGAAATGTCCTTTCCTTTAATGGAACTATATTCATAATATTCTCTCCATTATCCTTCCTAGACAGTACAGACGTATACGTTGTTGACCAAGATTCAAAGTCTGTCAAGTCAAGCATTGGTGCTGTGTATCAGAAACCTGCACACTGGATCTTCTTGCATTACCCTAGACATCTTGTATTATTATGATATGATATTTTTTTTGTGATCGATCAATGATTAGTGAGTGTACGTTAAAAGTGGTGAGGTTAACGTATTCGTGTTTTGTTTTAGTGATATTAAATCCCGAGTTTGAAATATTTCAAATTTCGAAGACAGAAGCTCAACTCGCCGCCAAAGGCTATCAAACCGCTGCAAAGAAATAAGCAACCCGCCGGTGGAATTTTAAGGCAACTCGCTGGTGAACTCTTAGGGCAACTCGCCGAACACAACTCGCTGCCAAGCAACCCGCTGCGAAGAGTTAAGCAACCCGCCGTGAAGAATATTTTGATCAAACCGCCGTAAAAAAAAAAAAACAAAAAAAAAAAAAAAAGATAAAAAAAAAAAGAAGAGAGAAAAGAAAAAAGAGTTTCCAAACCTGCCAAGTTTCCTTAAGAAATTTGTTATTAAAAATATTCAACCGCTGTCTAACTGTTTCAAACCCTGTTCAGGCAAACTCGCTGCGTATTAAACAAAAAACTCGCATCTTGACAACGCGCCGCCTATTCAAACCGCCAGTAAGCAAACCGCTCTTAGTAACAACTCGCCGATTGAGCAACTCGCCACTTAAGACAACCCGCCGTGTGACCAGAGGTTGGTAACCACTTCAATAAAAAAATATTTTTCACCAAACGCCGTAAAGAAATCTGGCAACTCTCCACGAAGAACAACGACGTTTTTCACACAAAATCCCCTATAAATCACCCTTTTGACGATTTTGCTTGATTTCTTTTGCACAACACAATACCACAAGGTAATAGCAACTAGAAACACTCAAACTTCATCATCACAAACAACAAAATTCGGAGATCTTTAAAAACGAGCTAGAACTTACTATGACACACTTTTCGAGCTAAATCAAGCAAAAAATCGCACATACACACGATCTAATCATCCCCTTAAGCTCTGATACCATTGTGGTATATCATATATCATAAACACGCGGTCGATTCTTGATCTGGTTAGATTCTAAGAGAGAGAAACACAGAGAGAGAATAGTCTAGAGAGAGGAAAGTGTTCTTTTGTAAATGAATATTTGACTAACTGTCTCTTCCAAAGTTGGAAGAGACTAAATAGTAAGAACAATTACAATATACCGGGTATAGTACCAGACTTAAAACCGAAAAACAACTATTAACCTAATAAACCTACGAGCAAAATATATAATAAAATACACGGTGTGACCGCGTCTTCTTTCTAATATCTTAACAGAAAATAAGATGAAGAACTGAAAACATATTAAGACATGGACCTTACATGAATCAAATGAAAGAAAAACTTTAAGCAATTTAGACTTAAAAATGACTAAGATTTACAGCATGAATATTTGGAATTTTTAAGAACTAATTTTAAGTAAACATACAATTGTAAGCTAAGGTGTTTAAAAACCTATCCCAACTCTACATACTCAAAACAAATGCTAATAAAACTTATTACTAGGCACAAATTTTTTTTTTTTTTTAAAGATCCTCAACTAGGTAGCATTCAAGAAGTTCACAACCAATAGACTGTTTGAACATTTAATAAGTTTATAGCAACTTTAGGCTTAAGTTAAAACAACTAAAAACATACCAAACTCATTCAACCTTATTTAACAACTATTATTCAGACTTAATAGGTCTTATGACAATCAGATTGATCTCCCATAACAGACTACACTCTAATTTATCCTAAACTAAATACTTATCCCAAACACCCTTTTACCTTTTGAAAAATTCATTTTAAGCTACATAGATTTAACAAGCCCAAAGCTTAACACAGGTGTAATTATTCAATCCAATAAAGCATCATTACGCAATAATCGAATATAAAGAAACAACTTACCTAAAGCTTAAGCTAATTCAGTTTAAGATATAACATGATAGATTTCAAAGTGAAAAAATTCTAACTAATCTAATTCTAGTGATGCAATCTAGATATGCTAGCACAAGACAGGCTAGGCAAATGAAAACACAATTAAGCACAAAATAAGCAGACTATTAAGCTAACTAAATAATCTGTTTAAGCTAAAATAAGGTAATAAGCTAAAATAAAGGTACAATGAAATGTGGTTACCTTTATCCCTGCTAACAACAGTAGGGGATTTCAAATAATCCAATAAGCTTAAAGGACCAACCCAGCTTTCCAATAACCTAACTAAACACCCATAAGCTCTTCCATATTTAGCTTATCATCCAAAAATGTAGCTAAAATACCACGCCTTAACTAATTCCCTTTAGTAACTGAAACAAGCACAAACAATCTTAGATCAAGCTTAATTGGAGCTTATACTACCTTAAAAAACAAGTGTAACTTAAAATTAGCTTATTGACACCTTATTGAACAAAATTTGCATATGAGAAAAAGAAAACTTAAGCACAAACAGAATTTTATTAATATAAAAACGATTACAAAGCTTAAAAAAGTAAAATTACAATAAGCATAATAATAAGCTAAACTAATTAAGCTACTACCACTACTAAAAATCTACTCTAAACTACTCCTACTCTAGATGCCTCTGCTGTGTGATCCAAGTAAGCTATTTATAGCCATGAAGAGAAGATTCTGGGTCTTCATACGCTCCTCTATCTTTAATCACACCCCTTCATTCATAACTAACTTTCAATCTATCAAGTCTTGACCCTTGGATCATGTACACGTATCTCCACCAATAAAAGGCTCCCGGATCGCCAGCGTGTCATGAAAAGTTCAAAGAAAAAAAAAAAAAAAAATTGAAATGTGGCAGGGTCTTCATAGAAGCCTTAGAACGACTGAGGGTGAATGATCTTTTATCTGTTTGTGGTAGCATGTAAAAATGAAAGGAGGAAAATGGGGTAAAAGATGTACAGTAAATTTGTCTTATAAGTGTTTTGATATCTATGAGTTTCTTACACTAGTATACATGTATATATGGTAGTCCTTGGTCAAAAAGTGTGCATTAGCTAGTCCAAAAACACCTTGAGGGTTTTATGGATCTTGTTTCTTGGTCTTTGGTCAAAGAGACAACACTAGCTAGGTTTTTAATGAGCAAAAGATGTACAAGACTATGTTGTATGAAAAATGAGTGCTCCTTGGTCTCCAAGTGTTGTTGCCATGGGTTTTTGAGAAGCAAAAGGCTTCTAGAAGCCTTTTGATAACTAATACAACATCTAGTGAAAATATAAGCAAGTTACAACTTGTAGCTTTTATAATAAAGATGTTTACTTGCAAGCATTTGTATATTGTTTGATTTTTCTTGTGTACAATATGTAAAGTAATATTAACTTAGGTAATTTAATAAAACTTTAGGTATTGGGTACAATCGTGGGTATTTGTTGAAGCGTAGATTAATTAACGTGCTTCCGGTTATGCCTAAACGCACTTTATCGCGAAACGAATATAATACGTAACCGATAAAAATAAATGAACAATGATCATAATTATTCTCAAAATAATTATTTAATACTTGCTTGATGTAAACGCTTAATTGTTTGATGCCCGTTTACATTGAACGCTAATTTTTAGCTTACGCGATTTAGCTTAACATTTACGATTTAAAGCAAACGCGTACAATACAAAAGGTACATTGTGGATTTATCAACGTCGTCAATGACTTGAAAACACAAGGTGTTATACAAATCAACACCTTAAGGATTTTCTTAAAATTGTAGACTCTCTTGACCTTAATGTTGAAAATAGGGAAAGAACGCGACTGCCTTTATTTCAATTTTCTCTTAGCTATCAAGCTAGCAATTGGCTTGAACGTCTTTTCACGGGATCCATCTCCACTTGAGAGGTCCTCACTACCCGTTTCCTTACTCAGTTCTTTTCATCAGGAAGAATTGCTAAACTTCGAATGACATTTTGATGTTCCAACAACATCAAGGTGAATTTCTTTTCGAAGCATGGACTCGTTTCAAGGACTTACTTCAAAAAGTCCCTCATCATGGTATCGATCTTTGGCTCCAAGTCCAAATCTTTTATGACCATGTCAATCCTACCAAAAGACGATCTATCGATCAATTGGCCGGTGGTAGGCTATGTGACAAAAATGCCAAAGAATATTGGGCACTTATAGAGGACCTCGCCCTTTATGACAATGAAAGTTGGAATGACCCAAGAGACTTCGCTAAACCAGTCAACGCAATCTCTTTGCCTCAAGATGTCCTAAATGCATCCGACCGTCGTCTCATCGAGCTAGAAAATCACGTCCAACGCTTAATGGAAACTCACCTTGCTCCTAAACCATCCGTTCAAGTAAATAAAATTGATTCTTCATGTGAGATTTATAGTGGTCCCCACGACACTAATTATTGCATGGAAAATCCCAAGAAAGGTTTTATTGATTATGCATCCTCGCGTACCGACGAAGCAGGAGGTAAGTGGTTCACTTTCAAACCCGAGCAAAATAACTTTGGTGACACCTATAATCTGTAATGGAAAAGTCACCCAAACCTTAGGTGCAGACAACCTCAAAATTCTCAAAATAATTTTTCAAACCCACCTAATCATTTTCAACCCAACGGTTCATTCCCGAATCTCCCTTAATCAACAATCCTCAAAATTTTAACAATCAATCAAATCTCGAAGGATTGGTGTCTAACTTTATGGCATCTCAAGACGCTAGATTGTCTAAGTTTGAAGTCGATTTCAAACAAAAACAAAGAGAGATAACCAATAAAATTGACACATTCTTGAAGGCCATCAATGACCGAATGAAGCGAGCACTCCCATCCCTTCAAATCGGAAATAGTCTAGGTTTCGTCTGCTCGTTCTTACCCGATGGAAGACCCCCAAAGCTCTTCCCATCTCTTCAAATCGGTCAATGCTATTAAAACGTGTTTCAAACCAACAAACGATTTTCAAAAAGACCAACTACAAGTTAAAACACTAACGGTCAATGAAATTGAAACACCAAAACCAAAAGAACCCAAAAAAACTTTAGAAGATGACGTTAAGGATTTGCATCGTAACTTACCGGTTCTTGAAGTTCTAGCTCACGCTCCAATATACAATGCTATTTTGGATTAATATGTAGAGAGTTTAGAGTTAGGTAATAATGGGTTCGCGTTCGTTTAAGGCGAAATGCCTAAGAAAATGAAGGATACCAGATTATTCACCTTGCCTTGTAGACTAGGAGACTCTAAGCCTTTTGATACCTTAGCCGATTTAGGGTCTTGTGTGAATTTAATCCTGTTATATCCCTTCAAAAAGCTTAAAATTGGATTATTAGAAGAGACCGATCATGTCTTTGGATTAGCGGATGGGACTAAGTCATATCTCGTAGGCATTGTAAAGAATGTAGAGGTTCACATAGGAAAGTTAAAACTTTTAGAGGACTTCTTTGTCATAGATATGAAAAAGACCCTACGACCCTTTTACTTGTAGGAAGAGGATTTTTAGCAACCGCTAACGTTGTGATAGATTGTAGGAAAGCCAAGATAGTGGTAGGAAAAGGAATTACTAGGTCAATATTTTGAGTTAAATAAATCGACCTATGTGTTGAAGATGTACCTTATTGGAACACCCTACGAAATTGAGAGTCTTATGAACCATGACCTAGCGCGGATGGTGTCGGTGCCCGACCCCTTACTATACTAAGAAAGACTTCATGGATTACCATTTGCCCGGCGAATGGAAAATTGCTGGGGATGCCGAACTCAACCCTTTTAAGGATGTTGATTACAGCAATTTTATATACGTAAAATATAAAATATATAATACGATGGAAAATTACCAGATTACCCTTGAGGACAAAGGTAAAAAGGAAATTCTTCAAAGTATATATAATATAATATAATACGTATATTAACCGGGAAGTATGATTCCTAAGTCGTTTCCCCAACGATTCGTAAAATTGAAACCATGTTCTTGTTTGGACAATGATTTAAATAAAAACAAAGATTGATTTGATTATCTATAACTACTAATTAAAAGCAACAATTAAAATAAGAAAACTAAAGCAATTAAGCACAAAAACAATTAACGGGAACAAATTAAACGCGACGAATAAGCAACTAAGGCAAGATTAACTCCTAAAAATGCAAATTAAATTTCTAAACCTAAAATAAGACAAAAGAAAATTTTAAGAAAAAGAAAATTATTTTTTTGATTATTTTTGAATTTATTATGAATTAAAAACTAATTTATTCTATTTAAATCCTAGAAAATAGCAAATTGAATCCTAAAAATTCTAAAAAATGATTTTTAAACTTAGAAAAATCTAAGATAATATAAAAATTCAGAAAACTATTTTTAACTACTTTTAATAATAAAAGCCTATTTTTAAAATTAAAATTAAAAGCTTAAAAATGAAAATTCAAATCTAAAAAGAGTAAAAATGATTTTTCTAGATGTAAAACTAAAAGTAATTAATCTAATACTAAAAACTATTTTTTTGTAATTTTAAAAATTATTTTTCTATTTTTTAATAATTTTCGAAAATTTAAACTTAAGAAAAATTCTAGAAAATAATCTAATTAAAGGAAAATTACCAAAAATTCAGGGAAAGTTCTAAAAGCTAGCAGGAACCAAGGAAAAATAAGATCAAACCTCCAGCTTATCTAATAAGCTGGGGAAATAAGCTAAAAGGCTACGGCTTATTATTTAGCTTAAGGGCCAAAACGTGGTTAACTATTTAATGAAAGGAAAGGAAAACGGATGAGCTATTGTAGCAACTTGGTAAGGCGTTGGTGTTGTGTGTTAGAGGTCACGGGTTCAAGTCCCAGGCGCACGTTTTTTATATTTTTTTTATTTTTGAAAACTCAAAGAACAAAAGTTGTAGATTGAGCTTTTTTAAGCAACTTTAACAAAGACACTATAAGCTCAATCTCAAAATTAAGCTCACAAACAGCTTATGAAGCTAGCTGTTACAGAAACTTAGCTTTTGAGAGCTTAAAAGTTATTTTTCACTTAATTGATTGTACACAACTCATTTTAAGCTCATTTTCAAAACAAAAAGCTATTCTAGAAAGCTTAGGATATGTAGAAGCTACTTTTGATAAGCTAATTTAACCAATAACACTAAAAGCTAACTGAATTAACTAATCTAAATGGCAAACTCAGTAGAAAGACTTTAAAGTTCAAAAACAAATTAAGCTAAAATGGACAATAAGCTATAATGGAACCTGAGCTTTTGAAAACTTAACCAACTACATATAAGCTATAAGTTTAAACCATAAAACTAAATCCTATAAGCTAAAAATTTAGATTTAAAAGCTAAGAACCAACAGTAACTGTTTTTTTTTATTTTTTTTATTAAAGATTTTTATGAACTTTAAAAGCAAATGTACCTTAGAAAATAAACTAGAAATATAAAAACAAGTTTTAATCTATCATTACCTATATGAAAACTATAAGCTAACTGAATTTTATCAACTAAATCCTATTTAAACTAGCTTAAATATGATCAAAAAGAGACTGCAGTTGGACACTGCAGTCTACCTATCTGATGCACTTGGCAAGGGTTGCTAGAACTAAATGCAGATGACCAAATGAGTCTCACCTGCATTAGACACTCAAAATGAGTGTGTATAATCACTTAACAAGCAAAAACCAAGCTTATGAAAGCTTGGATCTAAAATTCACTAGCTAGCTTAAGTCAAATACCTCCCCTGGTGCAGGGACAACAACATAAGCCTTAACTACTTGAATTTTTGAAATCTAACTTTTGAAATCTCTTTTACTACTGATTTTAAATGGATTAAAAACTAGTTCAAGCAATGAACTTAGCTCAATTTGACTTGTTGAGGTCAAATTGCATTAATCCAAACACCCCTTTAACTAATGCATAATCCATTTAAACTTTAGATTTTAAAATCTAGCTAGCAAAACCTAAGTACCTGATATCAAATAGCTTATAACAAGTTTGATAAACATAAATCAAAGATCAATTAAGCTAGAATCAAAGATCTACAAGCTAAGCTAATTATTTTTTGTTTTTTAGTTGATTTTAAGACAGATTATGAAACACTAAGATCTATAATTATATAGCTAAAAACAAATTAAAAGACATAATTAATAAGCACAATAAGACAATATAAAGCACAAATAAGCAACAAGAAAACAGATTAAGCAATTGATAAGCAAATAAGCAAAACTACACTAAGTATTTAAAAACAGAAATTGAAATGAAGACTTACAATAATCTTTAGCTAAACAAAAGCTTAAAAGGCTCAAAGAGCTTGTCTACTAGCTCTGGCTAATTTAAAATAAGCCAGTAAAAGTCCATGGAAGCTCATCCTTTGCTAGCTTCCCTTCCATAAGCTCAAAATTCAATAAGTCAAGGAATTAAGCTGATTTTAGATGTTCAAGTAGATTAAATGATCAATTGAGCTCAATCACAAGCTTAGAGACTTGTGAGAGCTTATAAGAGCTTGTTGTGAGCTTTTGAAACAATAGCTTACATTTGAGAGTAAAATAAAGAGCTTATAAGAGCTTATCAAACAATACACAAACACTAAAGCTTATTGAGAGCTTTTGACCAATTTATTAAAGGAAAACTAGATTTCATTAACTAGAAAATTACAAGATTTTAAAGCTGAATTACATTGACTGAAATTAAAAACCTAAACTTTAAAACCTAACATTACATAAGCTTAAAATATTTTAAAAGCTAAGCTAAAAACTAGAAAAGAAAGATGCTCTCGTGTG
>BQNB010027149.1:6419-57892 GCA_026074375.1 Tanacetum coccineum | reverse complement strand
TTTTCCTGTTAATGTTTTGACAAGTAAAGTTTTCTCCTTTATGGTTAAAAAGGGTAAACATTTTTCAGGGAAAGTCACACATCTGTTATCTAACATGTTGGTTCAACCAACAGAGGATGAGGGTGAACAATGAGAAAGACCATCTGGACCACAATTTACACCCTCTCCTCCTCACCCAAGTGAAGTTCATGTTGAGCCTCAGTCTGACCCAACACCTAGACCTTCACCTACTACTCATATTCCTGATTTCATTCTAGATAGTTCTGGTGGGAATCATGGAGGTCATTCTTCTAGTGATAAATCCCTTTCAGGGAATGAGGGTGACATGACACTCCAAAGTGTGTATGATCTTTGTATCTCTTTGTGTACACAGGTTACAGATCAAGCCAAAGAAATTCAACACTTGAAGGCACAGATCAAGAAGCTTAAGAAGAAAGCCAAACCTGTTATCACACACCACAGAGCTTGGATGAAGAGTGTATCCTTGAAGCAAAGATTGGCAGGAAAGAAATCCTTGAAGAAAAAATGGATGCAAAAGGAGTCTGTATCCAAACAGGGGAGGAAATCTGCCAAGGCTGAACCTACAGTCCATAAAGATAAAGCTTTTGATGAGCTTGATGATGATGAAATTGACAATATGGAGACTGAGGATGCTCAAGAAATGGGGAGGACAAGATATGTGGTGCATGAAGAGAAGGAAAGGAAGGAAAAGGAAGTTAGTACTGAAGATGCACTTAGTACCGACAAGGAAAAAGATAGTACCGACAGACCAGATGAAGGTACTGACAAGCAAAAAGTTAGTACCGACAAGGAAAAAGATAGTACTGATAGACCAGATGAAGGTACTGTTGATCAAACTGAAGGAAGAAGTGCTACTCCAACAACTCCAACACCTACTCCTACAACTTTTGGAGATGATGAAACTATTGCTCAAGTTCTTCTCAACATGAGTCAAGCCAAAGCAGTTTCCAAGAGAAAAGGAGAAAGGAGTTGAACTGAAGGATGTAGAGAATATTGAGACCAAGGCCTACTTCAACAAGATCTCTCTTAACTTTAAAGCCTCTTCCAAAGATTGATCCCAAAGACAAGGGCAAGAAAAAGATTGAAGAGGATGAATCTGACACTGAATCAGAAGACATCAATGAATCTAAAAAGAAATTTAAGCAACTTGCTAGGGATGAAGAGATGGCTAGAAAGGTACAAGAAGATTGGGAAGCAGAAGAAGTTAAAAAGCTAGCTGAGGAAGAAGCTATAAAGGCTGCCCTTTCAAATGAATATGACTTTATTCAAGCAAGAATTGAAGCTGATAGACTTCTAGCACTAAGACTTCAAGATGAAGAGAGAGAGCAGTTCACTGTGTAAGAGAGAGCAAAATTCCTTCATGATACAATTGCAGCTCAAAGAAGGTTTCTTGCAGAACAAAGAGTTATTGCAATCAGAAACAGACCTCCTACAAGAACTCAACTTAGGAGTCAGATGATGACTTACTTGAAACATGTTAAAAACAAGAAACACTCAGACCTGAAGAATAAAACTTTTGAAGAAATACAAGCTTTATATGAGAAAGTGAAAAGGTTTGATGAAAGTTTCACTACTATTGGTTCCACTGAGGATGAAAGAATGATTAAGGAGATGAATGAAGGAGCAAAAGATCTTGAACAGAAGAGATTAAAGAAGAAGGTTGCTAAAGAAACTCCAAAGAAAGAAGACACAGCAAAGGTACTTGCTAAGGTAGATGTGACAGAGCAGGGTATAAAGAAGAGAAAAGGTGGTCATATGAAGATGCTTGCTAGGAAAAGGAAAAGAACACAATCAGATGTTGATAGTGATGATAACCACAGAAAGTGCCTA
Source organism: Tanacetum coccineum (assembly GCA_026074375.1). Classification (NCBI taxonomy): domain Eukaryota; kingdom Viridiplantae; phylum Streptophyta; class Magnoliopsida; order Asterales; family Asteraceae; genus Tanacetum; species Tanacetum coccineum. The sequence continues at coordinate 56,041 of BQNB010027149.1, read as the reverse complement.
AAGATTGTTACATTTGAAGGTACCATAGATAGTGAAATAATGGAGAGAAAATATGTCATTGCTAGGTTGAACAAGGTATCATCACCAGATGGAGAATATCTTGTTATTTACAGAGCCAATGGGAACTTCAGGGCATTCAACTATCTCATGGAGGTACTTCATATCTTTGATAGGCAAGATTTATTTCACTTGTATGACTTGATGATGGAGTAGTACTTAGAAATTACACTCGAAGGAATTGAGTTGATTCTTTGGGGAGATTTAAATATAATGATGGAATCCTCAAAAGAAGAAAATGATCAAAGTGATTTCTGGAGTGATCAACAAGATTGGAAGATTGTCACTTAGAGATTGTATGAAGCTTGTGGAGTTTACATACTAGAACTTGAAGATGGGACAGTCATCCATATGTTAGTTGAAAGAAGGTATCCTCTTTCCAAGGATTTATTGCAAAGAATGCTTAATCTTGGATTGGAGGTTGAAAGAGAAAGTACTGCTGCCCTTGATTTGATCAGATTTATTAAGCAACATATTGATGAAGAGTGATGTTGTAAATAGAGATTAGAAGGGTTTGAGTGTTGGCTAACCACCATATAACAAATGATCATCAGTTTACCATGCTTAATAGGCATAAGAACTGGCTAGTCCATAAGCAAACGGATTGTGGTAAAGACTTCTCAAAACCGTTTATGGTTGACAATATACCAAAAATTATAGGGTTTTCAACTCACCTTGCTTCATGGTGAAGAGTTAGCTAGTCTAGGATCAAACAGTTCTTGGTAAAGACTACTCAAATCTGTTGATAGTTGATAGTTTGCTAAAAACTATATGGTTTCTCAATGCACCATGTTATGGCAATGAAGCATTGGCTAGTCTAAAAGCAAATGGTATTTGGTAAATACAAATCAATTCCGTTGATGGTTGACAGTTTACCAAAAACTGTATGGTAATTAACTCACCATATTTTTATGCGCAAGACTGTAGCGACGTCGAGAGAGGAGCGACAGTCAGAAGAAGTGACTGGGGTCACAATTATGAAGAGGAGTAAGAAGCAAGAGTGCGAGGGGCGTCGCCGAGACAGACCAAAAGAAGAGAGCAGAGGGATGATCGAAGTAGACACACACGGCGCGCAGCACAGAGGGTTATGCGGAGCAACGAACTGGCAGGCTCGCGCAAGAGTAGGGCGGGAGAGGGGTGAGCTAGAGCTGAAGCCCGAGCGAGGGAGCAGAGCGTCGACGGCAAGGAAGACCAACAAGAGGCTGGAACTGACTCTAGCAGAAAAGTCGAAGTAAAGAGAGGGAAAGCCCCGAAAGCGAGGAGAGAGCCACAAAACACGCCAGCAAGCGCGAGCGTGAAAACAAAGAAGGCCGCGAAGAGCACGCGGGCGAAGACGGCGCCGCGGAGCGAGTGCAAAGCCGGATCGCAGAGTAGAGACGAGAAGGAAAGTGCGGATGCGCGCAACGAGCGCGCGTCGCCGAAAGGAGTCGAACCAAGCCGCGAGCAAACCACGAGTGCCCGGGTACGGCGAGAGAGAGAGCGCCTAGCGCCAACACCCACACAGAGAGTCAGGCCCGACGCAGCAACGACCCGAGCCGGAGAGCATCGCAACACGAGTCAAAGAAACGGAGGAGATGCAGGGGGAGACGCGTCGACTCGGAAGGGGAGAGAGAGGAGTCGGGCGGAACCGGAGTACCGGACGCCACGGAGGAACACAGAGCAGAGGAAGCGAGGACGCGCCGAAAGTAGAAAAAGAATACGGACGCAAAACGAGGGGAGCGACGAGCTCAGGCAACCAAGGAAGCCGGGGCGAAGAAAAGTGCGTCGGAGCCGAAACGAGGAGGCCGAGCAAGGGCGTCGCCCGGACGCGAAGACAAGAGCGCGAGGGACGGTGAAGAGGGAAGCGGCCAGGAGGTAGGGCGTGAGAGACGAGAGGTGCGAACGGAGTGCAGAGAGCGCGCAAACTCTACGAGTAGGAGCGCAACCCCGCCCGCCGAGGCCCGACGGTCGGGAGCGAGAGCCCGCGCGCGCTTAGCGATCGACGCGAGCCGGGGCAGACAGCCGTGAAGCCGGTGCGGCGGAACGCCGGGCCGGCGAGTGGAGACAGGAGAAAGCCGCAGAAGAAGACGACGTCCGCCAGCGAAGAAGGTACGAATCAGCGAACCGCGGCAGGCGGGGCGCAACGCGGGCGCGGAGGCATGAGAATCAACAGAAGAGGAGGGAGAGAGACGAGAGCAGACGACGGTAAGGAAAGAGAAGAAAGGCGAGGGAGCGACAGGAGCAAGAAAGGTTCAGCCTCGAGAGGTAGCGAGGAGAGGGCAGCCGCGCGAGGAAGGATGCTCGCCGAGCTGACGCGCCGGGGCAGGGCGTTGGGGGTAGTCAGTAGGCGACCTGCAACTAGGTGCGGTTGCGCTGGGCTAGTCAGATGTGAGCAGCGACTTAAGAAGTGCTAGGAAGACAGCAGACAAGTCGTAGTATCAGACGAGAAAAGGTAAGGTAAAACGAGCCGCGTCGTCCGGACTTGCGGGAGACAACGAGGGTAGAGGTATGCAGACGACGCGTTTGGTCCGGGTGGCGATGAAGCCAAGGAGAAGTGGCGGCAACGCTGGCGTAGGACGACCGGGCGCGCGGGTCAGACGAGAAGCTCGAGCGACTGACGAGACGAGGATCGACACAGCCGTGCCGGAGTCGGTAAGCCGACCCGACCTGGCCGCGCATAGGCGGCGAGAGCCCGCAATGGAGATTATCAGAGCCGCGAGCGGGCCGTGAACGCGCTGAGGGGCACCCGGGTGGGAGAAACGTAGCGGGCGGGCACGAAGGGGAGCGGCACCGCCGCAAGAGCGAAGCAGCGCAAACACGCCGGGACGGGCACAGACGGAAGGATAGTACGAGAGGCGGCGAGACGCCGTCGCAAGTCCAGACCGAGGAGGCATTAGTCGACGGAGGGCCTGCGAGCACGCAAGACACGCGACGACAGGAACGGGCGAGAGCTGCGACGCGCAGGAGATAACAAGGAGAGGCGGAGGCGACCGAAGTTTGTAGGCCGAAGTGGGGACGCTGCGAGGTCAGTGAGAGAGGCACCGCCAACTGCACAAGACCGAGTGAGCGGAGCTGAGCAAGCTGAAGGTCGAGAGAGCGACAGCACGAGCACGAAGCACGAGGCCGGAGACGTCCCGCCGACGGGTCGGAAACGAGGCGAGAAGAAGAGACCGAGATCGACCACACTCTCCGCGCCGCCGAGTGACGCGGTGCGAGAGCCGAGTCGACACGCGAGAGAGAGAGACGACAGAGTAAAAGTCGACCCGCCTCACAACGTCCCCCCGTGAGTGCGGCCAGACAGGACAAAGGGCGGCAACGACGCCAGGTCAGAACAAAGAGACAGCTCAGTAAACAGTACGCAGCGTAGGGAGCTCGGGACAAGAGAAAGTACGAGGGCACAACGCCGGCGGGTCTCAGGAGCCAGGGCCACGAAGAGGGACGGCACGAGAGGGACGTAAGATTGAAGAGAGGGCAGTAGAGTACACGAGGAAAGCCGCGCTGGTGACGAAATAACAGGTGGCACGACAAGCAGTAACGCAGAGAAGAGACAGCCCGAGAGAGAGAAGAAAGCGCGGGCAGAGTGGGTGACGATGTAGCGCAAAGGACAACGCGCCGCCAGGCCCGAGAGCGAATCTGATTCCCTGAGGAGTGCGACAAGAGGAGCAAGAGACAACCGAGCGCGAGGCGGCGCGCGACATCCAAGGATGGAAATCCGCCTCGCAGGGGTGAGGGAACCGTATGGGACGAAAATCGATAAGTAGAGAGAGAAAGAGATTCCACCGTCAAGAAGGAGTGGGAGAGGAAGTGCAGAGAGCGGAGAACAGGGGCGGCTTGGCGAAGCTAAACGAAAAGAGCGCCATCACGCAGAAAGTGGGACAAGGGACGCCAAGTCGCAGAGAGCGCAGGACCCGAACGTAAAGCGCGGAAAGACAAGGAGGCCGAAAGAGCGGGCGCAGGCAGTAGGACGACAAAGGAGCCCCAGACGTCGAAGCGTGAGAGGGCGTCGAGAGGAGAGACGTTGATGTATAAGCCGGAGGGCAGCACGAGTCGAGTAGTCGAAGGCACGCAGCGCAAGACGAGCGGGCGCGCGGCGCGGAAGCGTCGGTGGGAGCGAGCGAGAGATGGGGTAAGTGAGTCGCAGTGTCCGCGACGCAGGGGCCGAAGCGAGAGCCCGCGGAGCAGGCTGGGAAGTACCGTTGGGAGAGGTGAGCACGAGGGAGAAGAAGTAGGCGCGGTCGGACGTAGACAGCGAACGAGGAAAGCCCAAGATGAGAGCGGAGCGAACGGCGAGATAGGTTCGCCAGTTCCAGCACAGCCAGAAGACCTGGACCGCCAGTCGGGCGCCGCGGCGCACGAGAGAAAGCAGCGGCCGCGCTCGACGCCGGACAGGGGCGGGGGCCGGCGTCGGAGGTTTAAAGCGGAGAGGGACAAGCAGGCAGGTCCGCGACCAGGACCGAAAAGCCGAGCAACGAGACGCCAGATCACAGGAGGCGTCGAGGAGCGACCACGAGGAGGCGCACGCAAGGAAAGCGCGAAGCAAAGAGGCGAGAGAAGAGGCAGGCCAGAGGCCGAAAAGCGGCCCCGAGTATAGGAAGAAAGCAGGGATCAGCGAGCGCTAACGACCGGCCACAGGCGAAGCGTTCGGGTCAAGAGCGACGAGGAGAGTGCCACAAAGAGGGACAGGAGCGCGCGAACCGGAAGAATCGAGGCACTCGATGGGCGACGAGGAGATCGTCAACGAAACGGGCGCGGAAGCCAAAAGCCGCAACAGCGCGCAGCAAGTGAGGAGCGAGAGTAATGGCAGTCAGAAACGAGAATAACGCGCGCGATAGCGGACGCGGAACGAGCCAGCGAGGTCCAAAGGAAAAACGCGCGAGAGCCGGCACGACGCCAAGCGATAGAAAGGAAGCGGAAGACGAAGAGTCAGAGCCGGGAGAGACGGAAAAGAAGTTAGAGATCAGACCGCGTAGATGGAAACCAGACAGTAAGCCAAGAGCCGCAGCCGGGGGAGAGAGCTGCAAGCTGAGTAAACGCCCGGCAACGGGGCGACAGATCGGAGTGCGGAGATCGAAAGCAAGGACGCAAGAGCCGAGTGAAGCACGGAGACCAGAGATTCGGAAGAGAGAACGACATCGGGACGGCGCGGTGGAGTAGCGAAGAAGCAGAGCGCAACGAGAACGACAGCACAGTTCAGCGAAGGATACCGTCGAGAAAGCAGAAAGCCAGACTTCGGGGAAGCAGGCCCGCCCGCCGGGAATAGAAGCGCACGAGAATAGAAGAAGCGCGAAGTCGACCCAGGGACAGGCCGGAGGAGGCCGCACCCATAAGGAGACTAAGCAAGGTAGAGAACAGCGAGGGCCGCGCGGAGGACGGGGTGTCGCGGCGCCGACTACGGAGGCAGCGGCCCGCAGATAACAGTAAAAAAGACGCCCAGAGACGGAGTAGCGGAGAGCGAGTCGAAAGAGGCAGAAGCAGAAGGCCTAGAGATAGAAATGGTAGAGGTAAAGTAAAAAATAAGCACGAAGAGAGAGGCGGGGGAGAGAAGCGACGACCGAGCGGCAGAGCACGTACGCGAGTGAAGCCAGCACAGAGACCGCGGCGAGAGCGCAGGCAGGAAGGAGGAAAACCGCGACGACCGCCCCAGCGTTCGTGACTGTAGCGTCTGCATGCGGACGGCACAGAGACGGTCGAAGCGTGCACAGCGCTAAGAAGAAGCATCAGCGGAGATGAGGACGAGAGAGCAGAGAGAAGTGCGCGACGCCGAGCGAGGCGCGCACGGGCGCAGAGCAAGAAGTAATAGAAGAAAGAGGAGAGAGGCAAGACGAAGAAGAGCCCGTGCGCAGCCAGGTGCAGAGGACTAAGCAGAGAGGGAGAGCGATAAGAGCAAACGAAGAGAAAGTGCAGCGTAGAGCGATAAGAGTCGAGTCGGAAAAAGAGAATAGCTGCGGGGCACGAGAGGAAACGCGGTACAGTGAGCAAGGACGCGCGGTAGGAGGGACATACCGAGCACAAGCAGAGCGAAAGGATGGGCAGCGCAAGACGAGACGAAAGGGCGCCAGCCAGGAGCAGGCTTGAGTCCGCCGGCAGCACCGCGGAACCCAGCGAGAGCGGGGGTTCACAGACAAAAGGGGCACGAGGTCAGAGCGCCCAGAAGCGACAGAAGAAAAGGGAAAAGGGAACAGCCGCCCGAGCAGCGACGGCGCGAGCGGAGAGCCAACCCCGCGTAGCGTGCGCGAGGAGATAGAGAAGTGAGGAGCAGGATAGGAAAGAGAGGACAGAGCGCTAGCCGACGAGCGTAGAGACCCACGACGTGATAGCGCTCAGGCGGGGTGCTTCAGGGACACGCGGAGTAGATGAAGTGAGCGAGGCACGCGAGTGACGCATGCACGCAACGCGGCGAAGGCCCACAGACGAGCAACACGGCGAAAGGCGTGAGAGGCCCGCGCGGGGGCAGAAAAAGGCGTCAATGACCCCCGCACGCGCTAGAAGGAGGGCGGCTCGCGCTGTAGAGAAAGCGAGGAGCCGTACGAAAAAGAGGCGAAGACCGCGACGAGGCCGCGCCAGCACGCGCGCGGCGCGGGTAGCCGAGGAAGCACGAGGAAAGAAGTACGTGACAGGACGGCGAGGGCAGACGAAGATGTACACGAGACAGCCCGTAGCATGAGCCAGGCCGTCAGCGAAAGCGAGAGTGTGGTCAGAGCCGGCGGCTGGAAAGGAAGGTCCGCGGACACAGTAGGAGCCCGAGGCCGACAGACAAACGGAGGGAACCGAGGACCGAAGTAAGCGTGGTACAGGAGACCCGAGCAGGCAGTACAGAGAGAGAGAGGGCGAAAAAGAGGAGCAAACGACCGACGAGGGCCAGCCACGCCACGACGGAAGCGAGGAAGAAGTGGCGCAGAGAGGTCAGTGAAGCGCCGGACAAGCATGTAGGGACGGCGCGAAAGCGGACGCGAAGGACGAGTGAGAGCCGAGAACAAAGGAGCAAGGTCGTCGAACGGCAAGTACCGCAGAAGCGAGCAGCAAGAATACGTTCACGGCGGCTTGAGCGGTGGCGGAAAGGTAGAGTACGCAGAGGGGCGGACGACGGACAGGCGTGATCGATACAACGCAGTAACCGGAGAGTAACAGAGGGAGCCCCAGATCGCCGCAAGAACAAAAAAGCACGAGGCGAGAACGGGCACCAAATGGCCCGAGTAGAGTAAAGCGTGGCTGCGCGGAGGGGAGCGACGGAGGGAACGCGTGCGCGAGACGAGGAAGAGGAAAAAGGCCACGCGGAGCACACGGTCGCGCCCACTCAGCGGAGGCGCCGCGCAGTGGAGCACAGCGCGGAGCGAGACAGTCCGGGCAGACGTGCAGCGAAAAGAGCGGGGGTGGAACGTGACAGGCGGGGGCGAGCGATAGAGAGCAAAAGAAACGAAGCCCGGCGAGAGTTAACGACAAGAGCAGCGCAAGAAGAGTCTAAGAAGGATACGGGGCGCGGAAGAGAGCGCGTGCGAAAGGCAGAGCGGAGATGGGGAAGGCTGCAGTGGCGCCAAATGACCGAAAAGTTCAGACGCAAGCAGACGAGAGAGAAACTGACCGCACCAGGTTAAGGGGGTCGGAAGCGCGCCGAAAGTAGCCCGGACAGAGCGCGGTAGACGCGCCGCACGACGACGAGCGAAGACCGGTGAGACGGGAGGACTCTAGGAAGGAAAGAGAGCGGAGGTACCTGCAAGGCGCGGCGAAGCGAAGCGTGAAAAGGAAGAGGCGCCGCGGAGAGACGACAGTCAGCAGCGATCGGACAGCGCGAGGACGCAGCGACCAGGAGGACAGCGACGGCCACGTCGAGAAGGGACAATCGTACGCCGAGAGAGACTCTCGAGACGGAGATTTAGCGTGCGCGAGCGAGCGAACGGAGCACGACGGAAGCGAGCGGGGACCGCGCGACGGCGCCGCCCGATCGCAACCCGGATGGGCCGATAGTAGCCGCGCAGCGAAGGGGGGGGGTAACGCGGCGGGGTAGACCAACTCAAAAGGCGCCAGCACGAGAGACACGTGCGTTACAGCCCGGCAAGGAGCGTCACAAGAAGTGCGCTACAGACGGACGAGCCGAGCGAGCCTAAGGCGAAGGAATAAAGACGCGGGTCCCGTACGACCGGCAGAGGGAGAGGTCGCGACGCACGCGCCGGCCTCACGCCCAGCCCGAACGTAAAACAGTAACAAGGACCGAAAGCGGCGCCCCCGAGAAGACCAGCATGAACGCCGCGCAGAGGTCGCGCAGCACGAAGAGGTGTCCGGTCGGAAGGAAAGGCGAAGAGCAGGGCGCGGCGACGCCCACGACCGGCGAGCGAATGAGAAAGACGGAGTGCAATGAAGCAGCGGACAAAAAGAGCCAGAGAGAAGGCGCAGAATACGGAGAGCGCCAGCAAGTAGAAGGACGAGGAAGAGTAGAGACGAAGCGTGCAGAGACGGCGACGGTACAGCAGGCCGCGGCCAGAGCAGCGCACCGTGGCGCGCCCACGGGGAGACGTGACCGCGGCAGGTTCGTGACGGCGGTGCGCACGGATCGCGGTCGCCGGGCGGAGAGAAGAGCCCACAGCGCGAGTAGGGGGGCCAAGTCGCAGAGAATGCGTGGGAGAGAAAGGCGTAGGTACCCGAGAGATGAGCAAATTAGTAGGGCAGCTGGGAGCCGTACCGCAGCATGCCGGGCGCCCGCCAGCAGAGACGCATCAGCGGACGCAACAGAAAGCCAATCGGAGTCCTGTAGAGAAAACCATGCGAGACGGCACGCGACGAGCACACGAGAGCGCACTCGCGCTCATAGGAGAGAGGCGGCGATAGCTGCAGAGGTAGGCGCACAACGGCAAGCGCACGGGGAGGAGCAGGGAAAGAGCTCGTGGCCCGTCCGCCGGTGCACCTGAGAACGCCCGGCGAGACGTGCGCTAGCCAGATAGGCCAGTGTAGCGACGCAAGGGCGAGGAGACCGTGCCCCTGAGGAGTGGAGAGACCAGAAAGCGAGAGAGGGACGAGACCGCGAGGTGCAAGGGACGTAGCGACGAGAAGAAGCGAAGGAGATGCCCCGAGAAGCAAGTGCGACGATCGGAGCAGCGCGGTCGAAGCACCGAGGAGAGGAAGCTCGCAAGAAGAAGACCGCCGAGTCAGCGACGTGGTAGCGCACGGTCGGTACAGAACGCTCAGTCGGTCTCGAGAGATAGGGGGATCAGATCAGCGACATAAGGGGAAGCAGAGCAGCCAGCGCAGGCGGTCTCAGCCAGCGCGAGCAAGGCGCAGAACGACGCCCGCGAAAGGAAGGAGCCGCGAGAAGAATGAAGATGAGCAGACGCAGAAAGAAACGTGTATGCGACGACGAGCCAAGCAGTAGTCGCCCGTCCCGCACGCCGCCACGAGGGATAACGCGGCGCGAGACGAAACGGAGGACGACGACTAAGCGGTACAGGTAGCCGACCGCCCCCGGGCTGAGCAACGAAGCGAGCGAGGAGTAATCACGGGCACGAGTTGGGACGAGAAACCGAGCAGGAGCGGGATACATCGAGACCGCACAGTGAGACGCGCAAAGAGAGCAGCGGGAAGGGACGAGGCAGAGCGGCCACGCGGGCGATCGGGAACAGAGTAGAACGCGAGGTGAGAGGGGAGCGGAGGCCGGACGAGAGGAAGCGCCCGGGTCAAGTCAATGAGTCAAAGTGGGGCTCGAAGAGAAAGAGGCAGAGCGGGGATACAGGTAAGGAACAGCGAGAACGAAGAGAACGCGAGAGGGTAGCAAGACGAGGCGCGACTCCGCGTCCGGCGCCATCCGCGCCACGTTAGAAAGAAGGAGCGAAGTGAGCAAGAAGCGAACAGGGGGACGAAGAGAGACCAGACAAGGAAAACACCCGCCGGCAGCGCAGAGTAAGGCGACGGGTAGCGTCGAGGGTAGACGAAGGGCGAACAGGGCAAACGCAAAAAAAGAGGGAAGAGCGGGGGGGCAACCGCGCGCGACAAGTTTAAGCGGTAGACTACGGTCGTACCGCACGAACGACAAGGAAGAACGCAGCTGGGCATGAGAGAGACTCGCGGCGGACTACGACCGGCGCATTGACGGGAATAAGAGCAGATGAGAGTAAACGCGCGCGCAGCGTGGGACTGGTGGACACAGAGTAGACAACAGGAATAACCGAACGTAAGACGTGCGAGAGGAGGAGCGAGAAGTCGAGGCACAAGCATTCGGAAGGAGCCGGTAAAGAAGAGCAGAGGAGAGACGAAGAGTAGCGCGATGTGGACGCAGAAACGGCCCGGCGTCGTCGGCGGAAGCGATCGGTAAGCATGAGGCGACAGCCGAAGCAGAACAGGAACTAACGAAAAGAGGTAGAAATCGAACCGACGCGCACAAGCGGTGAGAGTGAGAAAGAAAAGAGGAAGCCGTGAACGACGGCGGCGGTGTAGACGAAGCGACGAAGACGCGAAACAAAGAGAAGGATAAAGACATAAGAGGTAGCGTCGAGCAGGGGGCCGCGTAGAACCCGAACGAGACAGCGGGAGGTACCAGCGGGTCCACGGGTAGAAGCAGAAGAGCCGAGTACGAAGACGATGGAGAGTCGCGCCAAGGAAGAGCAGAAAGAGGCCCGGGCGCAAGCAGAGGATGTGCAAAGGGTAGTAACAAGACGGCGAGAAGGAAGAATAAGAAACAGAAGACGTATGAGAGGAGAAGAAAGATGAAGAGCAGCGGGAGCTAGGAGAGGTCAGGCGAGGCAAGGGGGAGCAAGGAAAGAAGGACAGGTGTAAACGGAGCGAGAGAAGGAAAGAGCAGAGAGAGCAAGGAAGTAGCGCAGTGAAGTGCAAGGGCGAGAAGAGAGTGAGGGGGGTAGGGCTATAGGGAGAGCACAAGAGAATGGTGACGATCCGAGGAGCGCTCGAAGAGCCAAGTCGAGCGACAAGGGGGTCAGAGCACGAGGCGAGAAGAGACAGAGGCTAGGTGAGAGAAGTAACAGAGAAGCGCACGAGCCGAGACCAGCAAGGCTAGAGCAGGCGAAGGGGAAGGAGCGCGAGGGGCAGAAACAATGAGCGCGCCGAGGAGCACCGGAACAAGAGAGCAGTAGAGAAGAGGACAGAGAGAGCAGACGGAGGCAGCGCCGCCGGGCCAGAACCGGGAAGGAGAAGACCGTAAGGCGAGACACGACGTAGACAGTCGTGAGCGACGGGCAGTACGAGACTAGAGAGCACAGAGCGCGATGTCACCGCGCGTATATAGAGGCGAGGCAGTGAGCGTGCGGCGATCGAGACGGCTGGTCACGGCGGGGAGGAATGCAGAGCGACGAGCAGCACGCGCAGGAGAAGAAAGAGCGCAAGCCGCGTAGACGTAGATCAGACGTCCAGTACACGAGTGGACGAGAAGGACGGAAGAAAGGCGCGCGACCAAGACCGCCCGGCGCGAGGCGTCGGCCGGGTAGAGAGGACTACTAGGAACCAGCGCAAGTGCGCACGACGCAAGTGCGCCCCAGCGGACGACGCGGAAAAGACCGGGAGCGACAAGTGCGCGCGCGCCGCGACCCGCGAAAGGTCGGAAGCGGTCCCTAGAGGGGCGCAGCCCGTGCAGCAGAAACGCCCGAGGGCTCGGGGTTAGGGGTAGAGTTCGCGAGCAGCCGGTGCCGCAGGCGCGGCGAGACGGGCGGACGGGCGCAGGAGAAGAGACGCTGCGAAACGTGAGCGCGCGCAAACGAACACACCGGGCTATCGAGAAGCGCCGAATAGCGAGAACGAGCGGAGGAAGTCGCGCCCAAGCAGCAGGACGGAGACAGCGAGGAAAGAAGCCAGAAAAACATAAGGGCGGCAAGAAGTGAGCACAAGAGCGCAGTTACCGAGAGAGGCTGATGCAGGGGCGGGTGAGAGCGGGTAGTGCAGGAGCGCGCAAAAAAACGTCTGCACGCTCGGACTGTACGCAAGAGCACCGAGCCGAAAGAAGACGGAGGCGCACCAAGTGAACGCGACAAGTGAGGAAAGCGGGGGGGGACGTGCCGGTGAGAGGAAGGGTATCAAATGCGCGAGTCAAGCGCGTAGAGCAGCGTAGCAAACCGCGAAGCGTGCGCGTGCCGGAGAACGACGAAGCAGGAAAAAGGCGTGGAAAGGTGCGCGAGACAGGGCCGCTACACGACGCGGGCACAGAGAAGAGATGAAGAAGGCGAGCGGTGCGGCGAAAACTAATAGAACCGAGAACGAGTGCGTGAAGTGCATACGCAGAAAACGGCAAGAGGGCAAGGAGTGCAGAGGCCTCCCTGGCGTGACAGCGCGCCAAGACGAGTAGCCATGAAATAGAGGAGAGACGGCGAGCTGCGGAGAGAGCAATCCGTCGAAGGCAGGTCACGAGAGACGCGGGCCGGAAGGAGAGGAGAGCAAGACCCGGAGAGCGGCGGGCCGCGCGCGGAGCGCGAAGCCCGAACCTGAGGCCGAGTTCGGAGAGCGCCGAGAGCGAGAGCGCGTAGACCAGGAGAGCCAGAGTACGAGAGGGGGTACAGCGCGAGTTCCAGTAAACAAAGACGGAGCGAAAGAGGAAGGCAGCCAAAAGTCCGGGAAGTCAAGTGCCGGGTTTGGTCCAGAGAGAAATCGAGAGCATCAAAAAGAGAAGCCATGCAATCCGCGAGCATCAAAAGCGTGAGACGCAGTTTGAGAGAATGTAAAGGCGCGTACGGGAAAGACGACGCGAGAGTTACAAAATAAAAGCGAGAAAGAGAAGAAGGAGGTAGAGGAGGCAGGCAGGTAGGTAGGTTATCGAACGGCAACAGAGGAGCCAGCAACAAGTACGCAGGCGGCGACAACACGCAGGCGCGGAAGAAGTCAGAAGAACGAGAGCCGAACCGATAGAAGTAGCGGAAGAAGCGACAACAGCGAGAAGCAGAGCAGGGTCCGAGAGGTCGAGGCCAACAGAGGCGACAGTGACAGAAGGAAATCAGAAATAGCTTAAGAAGCTGAAAGAACTAGTAGGAAATGCGGGAGCGTCCCCGCGCGCGAGGGAAAAAACAAGGAGAAAGCGATAGAAGCACGTACGGAGGGAAGAAGGTGAAGTGTACACGAGAAAACGAGAGAGCGAGGGCGGAGACGGAAAGCGAACGAAGACGAAGAAAAGAGAGAAGAAGGGAGACCCAGGACAAGTAAAACAGTAGGGCGTAGCGGGATCGAGAGAGAGTGCCCAAGCGCCAGTCGAGTCCAGAAAGCGGCATCCGCAGGTAGGGTGAGCGCCCGCTCAGCCGGCCGGGCCGCGCGCGAGACAGCAGAGCAGCCGCCGGAGAGCCGAGCGGGTGCGAGCGGCAGAGCGGGTGGTCCCGAGGAGAGCACGACGAGCGAACAGAGGTCGCGTAGCAGAGCCGAGGTGGGCGGGAGGAACATTAGGAGAAAGAGGCGGTGGAATAGAGGCGACCGCATGAGGCGTTCAAGAGACGAAGAATGAAGAGACAGGCGGGCAAGAGAGTAGCGGGAGCTTGAGCCAAGTAGCGCGAGAGGGCGCCGAAGCGACGGGAGTCGGAGAGAAGAGAGCCATGCAAACCAGTAAGTCCAAGGGGGATAGGAGCAAACGAGGGAGAAGAGAAGAGAGAGTGAGAAAGCATCAGTTCGGCGAGCGGGTAGAACGTCCTGCGGGCACCGCACGCGGGCGATAAAAAGCAGAGGTCGCAGACGAGGCAAGGACGGTGGAGGTATCCAAGCTCGACGTTGTCGGCGCCGACAACAAGATAACAGGCGTCGGCAAGGGAGAGGGGTAGCCGAGCACAGTTAGAAGGGAAAGAAGATCGGGAAGGACAGGAGGAATCACGACCGCGCGCCCACCAGACCAGGCGGTGACAGATAGGTCGCCAGAGCAGCGCGCGAGTACCGCGTGCGGAGCAGCACCCGGCCGCCGAGAACACGGAGTGCGAGACGAAGGGCATCGGAAGACCGACATATAAGAGAGCAAGAAATAGACGCAGAGCGACGCGCGAGCCCGAGTACCCGAGGACGGGAGAGGTCAAGAGGATCGGAGGGATGCCTCCACGTAAGAAGAGCGCTCAGCGAGCCGCGGCCGAGTACCAACGGGAAGAGGAGCGCGAAGCGAGCAGAGGTATAAGGCGTGAACAGCGAGACCCGACACCGCATCGAGAAGAGGATCGGACTAGAGAACGCAGAACAGATCACCGAGTCGCACGACGCGGGCTACAGAAGAGAAGCGCTGCGACGACGACCATAGCGCGAGCCGCCTCAAGGACGAGTGCGAGGAAGGAACGCAGACGAGGAGAGCAGGGGTGACGCCCGCAGACGGACGAAGGGAAGAATCTAGGAAAGAAGTAAAGCCCGAGAGGCGAGCGAGCGCCCGACGACAAGCGTAGCGACAGAGTGAGTGCGGACGCGCGGCGACGGCGGAGAGCAGAGCGACGACAGGACGAGAGAAAGAAGGAAGACGCGCGCCGCAACAAAAGTGGAGCGCGAACGGCAGAAGAGGCAGACGAGACTCAAGGAGAAGCAAGTGTTAGTAGGTACAGGAGAAGCAGCCCAGTCGCGCCAGTACGTGTGCGAGCCCCCGTCGCGGCGGTAAGAGTCCCCCCACGGAGCGCGCAAGAAGGTGCGTCCCCGTACCGCGGGAGCACGCGCGAGGCACGTGCTACCAGCCGCAAGGAAGGAGCAGAGAGGGAAGGCGACGCGCAGCAACATAGGAGGGCAAAGAGTGCGCGGCCCCCCGGAAGACACAACGCGCGCAACGGGCGCGCTGGCCAGTGAAGAGTGCGTCGCTCGGGGAGGTAGCGTGTCGCGAGGCAGGCTGGAGCAGCGTGCGAAGGGGCGCAGAGCGCCCCGCACCCGCCCAGCGTCGAGCGTCCGGGGGGGAACGCGCGCCCCCGCCGCAGTGACGAGTGCGGACAGCCGTGGCCGGACGATCAGTGAGCGAAGGTGCGCGAGGCGGCAGGGCAGGAACGGCCGCGTCGAGGCGAAGGCCCGAAAGATCGAGGGGGTCGCGCACGAGTACTCGGCAGGCGAGGCGCTGAGACAACGGGCGTCCGCGCGCGAGAAAGAGTCGAAAAACCGGCCAGCGGGCGATACCCCCTGCGAGAAAAGTACAGGGAGGAATGCGAGCGACGCTACCGGAGGCACGCTGTCGATCAATGGGCCGTCGTGACAGACGGGTCGAGAGGTCGCGATCACGAGAACATGCATGGAAGCCAGGGAAGCGCGGAGGAACGCTGTAAATGGTCCGAGGGAGGAGGAGCAGCGCAGGGCGGAAGTGAGGGAAGAAGAGGCCACAGCCGGCGCAACAGGACGCCGGACACAATGAGTAAGAACCGGGGAAAGTGTTGCAAGAGCGCCGTCCGACAGCGACGTCAGACAGCGGTGACGCAAGAGAATCGGGACGAACGTGTACGCGAAAAAGAGTAACGGCGCCGACGACCGGAGCCGAAAGAGAATGGCGAAAATGTCGTTCCCCAAGTGGTCGAGAAAACAGACAGCACGAGAAGAGAAATAAGTAGAGAGCGAAGAGGGACGCCGGAAGGACAGCAGGAGTTGGCGAAAAAGAAAGTAGACGCGAGCACGCGAAGTAGAGCAAGCGAGAACAGAAGTCCCTACAAAAAGTGCGGCACACACGTACGAAGCGGACCAGAGAGGAGACGAGTAGAGAGCCAAAGCGAGGAGGTGAGCCGACAGCGTGAGGTAGGAACGTCGGAGCGCGCAAAGAGCACCGGCGGCCGAGAGGGGACGAGCGGGAAACAGGCCGGTGAGAGGCGAAGCTGTGACAAGACGCGCCGAAAGGTGGAGGTGAAACCAAAGCGCGCACAGTACGCCGAGAGCAAGCGTGATATCACGAGCCGCGCTGAGCGAGCGCGGTCCACAGCGGTCGACTTGCAAGAACGAGCCCGACAGCGAAGGAAGAGAACAGGCCGTGACGGCAGCTAAGGGCGGCCAGCGCGCGAAGGCGCGTCGCAAGGCCGCCGGGCCAACAGAGGCGGCAAAGCAAAGGAGGAGACTACGGAGTTCCCCTCAACCAAGAGACGAGGCGGCTAGTGGCCTAGCGCGCCGTGCGCCGCACGCGAGCAGATCCGACCGGGCGCGCAGACGACAGTAGAGAGCGGTAAGCGAGGAGAAGAGAGCGAGGTAGGAGGCATTACGATGAACGACGCGGAGAACGGTGGGATGAGAGACAGGAGCGGAGGGCGACGAGAACACGAGGCAGGAGAAGTACGGGCGTACAGAAGAGGACGCCGGCCGTAACGGTCGGGAGGCGATGCGCGAAAGCCGGCGAACCGTGCGGGACGAGAGCAAGAGGTGGAAAAGCAGAGAGGAGACGGTAGCGTAGGGGGAGAAGCGGACGACAGCAGGCCAGCCACGGTGGAGGCCTTAAGTCGGCGGAGGAGAGGCGAAACCCGCCTGGAGCTGCCGGAAACAGTCGAGATTCAGGCGGAAAAACCACAGTAGGGGTGAACGAAAGAAAGGGGGGTCGGCGTGAGATAGTACGCGCGGCAGACGTATGTAAAGACGCGGAGAAAAAGGAGAGACAGGGGCTGAAGTAAGAAAGGGAGGTAAGCATGGACGCACCGGGAGAGAGACGAGCGCGAGCAGTAGGGAGCACGGGCAAGTAAGAGGAAGCGTAGGGAGAGGTGGCAGCAGAGGTACGAAAGTGAGCCACGATACCGGAAAAAGAACTAGCCACGCAGACGCAGAGTGAGCGAACCTGAGGTAGGAGCGGCGGCTAGGAGGGAACAGATCAGAACAGGCGAGAAGTCGGAGAGCCGGGCTGATGCGGGACGGATGCAGGCTCGGAGTACGGTGGCCAGCCCGGCGAAGGGTAAGGAAAACCGAAGAGGGAGAGCAGCGGCGGCAGAAGGCGAAGGCGGAAGAGGGGTGGGAAGGACAGGGCGCGGGTAACAGAGGTGGAATGGAGGGAGCAACGCAGCGAGACGGAGAGGGGGTAGAGACGGAGGACGCTCGGGAGTAGAGGAGTAAGAAGACGCGGAAAGAATGAGAGGGCGAGATGTTGAAGAGCAGGAGAGCGAGCGGACGGGGACGCCGGGGGGGGTGGATGAGCAACAGCGTACGAGTTAAGGCGACGAGAAGCGGCCGTGGACAGCGACTCGGACGCCACTACGCGTCGTGACAAGAGGGGGGGTCAGACGCGAGACGGAGCGAAAAGACGAACGAGAAACGCGGCGGCGCGGAGAAGGAAGGAGAGGGAACCGCGCCAGGGTAGGCCACGCGAGGCAGAACAGAGGCGAGGCGAGAGGACTGGAACCGGTACGATAAAGAGCGCACCGTATAAGTAGAGCGGGAGGCGAGGGGCGCGAGTAACGTTGGGTGGGGAGCCGACGCGAGGCAAGTGCTCAAGGAGCGGAAGAGACGAGAAGAGAGTTACGAGCGGGATAAGGCGAGTCCACGAGAGGGAGACCATGGGAGCGAGCGGTAGATAAGGTGGAGAAAACGGGGAGATGAGCGAGCTCGCGCCGAGGGTTCCCCCACGCGCACGAAAACGTGCACGAGGGTCGTTACGCGAGAAGAGGAGTGACGCGAAGGGGTGCAGAGAGCGCGGCGCAGGAGGCCATGCGAGCAGCAGCGTCCGCGGCCCCAATCAGAGCGAACGAGAGCAGACGAAACGACGGCAGATGAAAAGAAAGAGACGGGCGCGAGAAGCGTAGCAGCGTGAGGCGGAGCGGCCACGGAGAAGACAGCACAAGGACGCGCAGACGGGTCCAGGCGCAGGACCCCCAGATCTACAGACGGAGAGACGAGTACCGCGAGAGTAAGAGGGCCGCGGCCGCACCGACAGACGCAAAGCCGCAACAGAGGGAGGGCCCGGAAAAAGAGACGAACAGTTTTCGAGAGAGCGGAAAGACTGAGTAGGGAACGCGAAGTATGCGGATTGCACGGAGCAGGCCGAAGGAAGGTTACGACTGCGAGGGTGAGTTGGCGAAGGAGACCGAATGAGGCAAAAGACTAAAGAAGGAGCACGGGGCGCAGAGGGGTCGAAACCGAGGCGTAGGCGCTCGCGCCAGTAAAGCGTAGTAGAGAGAGACGCGCGTAGACGCAGCTCCAGGAGGAGAGGGAGAGCGAAAGCGTAGAGAGCAGACGGACCCAGGAGCGTGGCAACGGAAGAGCGGCGCGTGAGGATCAGCAGCGAGAGGTGACGATGCGAGGCGTAGTGTACGAGAGCGGGCGAGACCAGCGGGGCACAACGCACGACGTACAGCGGCGGCAGTCACGAGCAGAGGGAACTGCGTAATAGCACGGGAGGTGGGTAATAACGCCAAAACACCCGACGAGACAGCAGTGGAGAGCAACGAGAAGAAGCGTGAAACGAACGAAGAGAGAGAGGGAGAGGTCGCGGGAACGGCAGCGGAGCGTAGCAGAAGGAAGCGCGGCGAGAGGAAGGAAGCGCGGTTAATAGCGAGGGAAAGACGATGACCGCGGTTCGCGTTAAGTTGGAGTGCTCAGGGGCACGAGAGGCGCGCGGCCAGGACAGAGCGCACGATATAACGGACGTAGAGCTCGAGGTCGACGCCGCGACGGTCGACGGCGGACGACGAGGAAGGAAAGAAGTATGCGTCGGAGTGAGAGGCAGGGAGAGACTTGCGAGCAGTGCGGCGGTAGCAAGAACGGCATGAGGAGGAGGAGGCAGCAAAAAGAGAGTGCTTCGTAAACGAGGGGGTGGCCCGGCGAGAAAAGTGGCAAAGCGCGGCGAGTAAAAAAGAGCGCCAGCCGAGCTAAGGGTGGGGGGTGGGGGGGGGGGGATGAGAACGCAGTAGAGAAAAGACAGGGCAGACGCGAGTAGCAGAAGAGGAACCGAAAGAGTCAGGGGAAAGAATGAGCCTCGGGGCCGAAGGAAGCGCGTGAGAGGGAGACGACACCGCAGGTAGGAGGCGAGAACATCGTGAAGAAAGGAAGCAGAAGTGCATGCCGAGAGGGCGACCGCGAAGGCAACAGGAAGCAGGGGAGAGAGAGAACAGAGAGTAGCGGTAGCGAAAAGCAGAGTGACGTACGAGAGAGAGGAGACATAACAAGCGGCGGGCTAGCGGTAGGAGAGCGTAGAACGTATGTAAAAGACAAGACTAGCCGGGGACACGGGAGAAGTGAGCGGACGGACGTGGGTGCAGAGCGAACCAACCGAGAGACAGGACGAGGACAGCGATAGAGAACGAGAGGAGCACGAGAGCCGGCGTGAGACCGCGCGCCGCCCAGGAACAAGGAGAAAGAGCGCAGGGTCCGACGGAGCCGCGCGGCGCACAGGGCGAGACGGAGGACGACGGGAAGGCGAGACGCGCGACCGCCGAAGCACGAAAAACAGAAGAGGAGAGAGCTAGAAGCAGAAACGGAACGAGACGAGCCGTGAGAAAAAAAGGACGTAGCAAAGGGGGACACCAGTACGGCACCGTCAAAGAGACGGCGGCATATGAGTAAGCCGAGGGAGAGCGACAAACCAAGCACCAGGCAAGAGGGGTGAAGAAGCAGCGGAGACCGAGAGCGACGATAGTGAAAGACAGAGAGGTAGGGCGGAAGAAGAGGAACAGCAGAGCTGAGAGGGGTAGAGAGGCGAAGAGAGACCTGATGCGCAAGGGGTGGGCGCGGGGGTACACCAGAGATCACAGAAGCGCAGCCGGGGGAAGAGGCGAGAGCAAAGGGCAGAGAGAGGGCGAGGGACGCCAGGGCACAAGACAGAATCACACGTGCGGCCGGTAGACAGTAGCGCGGTCGCCAGAGAGCGATGAGGGGAGCGAGGTAGAAGACAGAGATGACAAAGAGGCTCAAAGCGCGACGCAGCAGCCGAAGTCGCGTGCGCGAAGGGGAGACGCACGCGTAGGAGCAAGTTCAAGCCGAAAAATCCTGGCAAAGACCCGCAGGGTTAAGTAAGACTTAGAAGAGACGAGGTCGAAAGCGGAAAGACGAGAGCCAGAACGAGTTCAAGAAAAAAAGAGTCGTATCGAGGAGACAACGCGAAGGTAGAGCAAGCGGCAGGTGGGACAGGAGCGCGTAACCGAGAGAAGGGCGACGAAGAAGCCGGTAGCGAAAAGGAGCGAGAGACCAGGGAAGGGAGCCAGAGAGAGACAGGATCAGCCGCAGTGGTGAGGGCGACGCGCGCACGCCGACGGCCGGAAGAGAGGAGAAAGGGAAGGAGCAGTGCGGGCGCGAAGTCGATGCAACCGGGAGCAGCGCAAGCCGCGGGTACCGACGAGATAGAGGGAGATAGCCAGCGCGGTAGAGTTAGCACGAAAGAGAAAAAGAGTGGATGGCGTGTACCGAAAGAGCAGCGGTCGCAGCGGGCTAGCGAGAGCAGACGACGAGAAGAACTGAGCACGCGGAGAGAGAAAGAAAAAAGCGCAGGCAAGCTGCCCTGGGCGCGGTGGGTCAGGCGACGGACCGGAGAACAGGGCACCGGCAGGCGGCGGCATGAGCGAAAGGGTGGAGAGCACACAGCAAGGAGACCGCCCGGGACGCCAAGCGGCCAGCGAGTAAAACAAGGAAACGGCGCAGTAGCGAGAGACGAAAGCAGCAGAAAGAAACCACAAGACCGCAGAGCGAGCGAACGCGAGCAGGGCGCCCCGGCCGACAGGCCAGAGGCGGGTCAGCAGAGAAGACAACGAAGATGGGACAGCAAACGCAGCAAGCAAAGTGTCGGGAGCAAAGACAGGTTCTATAGAGGGCGCGAGAGGGGAGAGAGAAGCGAGAGGAAGTGAGGACAGAGCGCAACCGAACCGTCAGGCGCTAGGCGACCTTCGCATCAAGAACGCTAACGAGGGTTCGTAGGGACACGGAACAGATGAGGCGGGCGCGTAGGAACGGGGTGAAGGAGAGCACGGTAGCGGAGTCCGAGACCAAGCGAGTGTAGAGAGGTCGATGAGAAGAAGTCGAGAGCAAGGAGACAGACGATCGGACAGAACGCGTAGGGCGGCGAAAGGCCCGGCTGTGCCGCGGGATCGAGGACGGCGTGGAGGAGTGCCCCCGTACGCAGAGTTAGACCAAAAACTATTTTTCATAAAACTCATTCACCATTTAGAAGGCCTTTTAATAACACAACAGCACTTAAAACAATTTTTTCAAAACAAAAGGTTACTACTGCTGAGGTAAATGCAGTTAGTGCTGTTGGGGGAAAAACGGAAACTGCTGTTAAGCCCTTAGCAGGTTGTAATTGGAGACCAAAAAGACATTATTGGCATAAAGTCTCCAAATACAATGGTGGATCAAGACCTAGAGATTGTGCTACTTTCAAAGATCCACTAGGCAGACTCAAGCCCAAACAGGCTTGGGTCCCTAAGAGAATCTAATCTCTTTTTTTAATGTGCAGGATTATCCACACAGAACTTTTTAGAACAAAGGGATTGTTGATAGTGGATGTTCCAGGCACATGACTGGAAACAAGGCCTACCTTGCAGAATATCAAGACTTTAATGGTAGCCCTGTTGCTTTTGGAGGAAGTAAAGGTTACATAACTGGTAAAGGTAAAATAAAAACAGGAAAGTTAGATTTTGAGGATGTGTGCTTTATGAAAGAACTACAACATTTTAATCTCTTTTTTGTGTCACAGATTTGTGACAAGAAGAACAAAGTTCTTTTTACTGACTCTGAATGTCTTGTTTTGTCTCCTGAATTTAAGTTACCTAATGCAAATCAAGTCTTACTTAGAATCCCCAAACAAAGCAATATGTACAGTTTCAATTTAGAGAACATTGTTCCTTTTGGAGGTTTAGCTTGTTTGATTGCAAAGGCCACAATTGATGAATCTAACAAATGGCATAGGAGGTTCGGTTACACAGGTTATAGTTCAAGCCAAGGAAATAAAACACTTGAAGGCATAGATCAAGAAGCTTAAGAAGAAAGCCAAACCTGCTATCACACACCATAGAGCTTGGATGAAGAGTGTATCCTTGAAGCAAAGATTGGTAGGAAAGAAATCCTTGAACAAAAACTGGATACAAAATGAGTTTGCATCCAAACGGGGGAGGAAATCTGCCAAAGCTGAACCTTTAGTCCATAAAGATCCATTATTTGATGAGCTTCCTGATGATACGTTAGATTATATAGATACTGAAGATGCTCAAGATGTGGGGAGGACAAGAGATGTAGTGAATGAAGAAAAGGAGACTGCTGATAACAAAGTTAGTACTGAAGATGCACTTAGTACTGCTCAACAAAAAGTTAGTACTGACAGACCAAATATTAGTACTAACAGACCCAAAGTTAATACCGATAAGGAAAAAGATAGTACCGACAAGGAAAAAGATAGTACTGATAGACCAGATGAAGGTATTTTTGATCAAACTGAAGGAAGAAGTGCTACTCCAACAACTCAAACACCTACTCTTACAACTTTTGGAGATGATGAAACTATTGCTCAAGTTCTTCTCAACATGAGTCAAGGCAAAGCAGTTTCAAGAGAAAAAGAGAAAGGAGTAGAGCTTAAGGATGTTGAAGAGACTGAGAGACCTAGGCCTACTTCAACCAGATCATTATTGACGTTAAAGCCTCTTCTAAAGATTGATCCAAAAGATAAAGAGAAAAAGAAAATTGAAGAGGAAGATGAGTCTGATACTGAATCTGAAAGTTTTCCTGAAGCTAAAAAGAAGTTTAAGCAACTTGCTAGGGATGAAGAGATGGCTAGAAAGGTACAAGAAGATTGGGAAGCAGAAGAAGAAGTTAAAAAGCTAGCTGAAGAAGAAGCTATAAAGACTGCCCTTTCAAATGAGTATGATTTTATCCAAGCAAGAATTGAAGCTGATAGACTTCTAGCTCTAAGACTTCAAGATGAAGAGACAGAGCAGTTCACTGTGGAAGAGAGAGCAAAGTTCCTTCATGATACAATTGCAGCTCAAAGAAGGTTTCTTGTAGAACAAAGAGCTATTGCAATAAGGAATAAACCTCCTACAAGAACTTAGCTTAGGAATTAGATGATGACTTATTTGAAACATGTTAGAAACAAGAAAAATTCAGACCTGAAGAATAAAACTTTTGAAGAAATACAAGCTTTATATGAGAAAGTGAAAAGGTTTGATGAAAGTTTCACTACTATTGGTTCCACCGAGGATGAAAGAATGATTAAGGAGATGAATGAAGGAGCAAAAGATCTTGAACAGAAGAGATTAAAGAAGAAGGTTGCTAAAGAAACTCCAAAGAAAGAAGACACAGCAAAGTGACTGCTAGGTAGATGTGACTGCAAGCAGGGTATAAAGAAGAGAAAAGGTGGTCATATAAAGATGCTTGCTAGGAAAAGGAAGAGACCACAATCAGATGTTGATTTGATAATGACGAATGAGCACACAGAAAGTGCCTAAAGATTGTTACATTTGAAGGTACCTTAGATAGTGAAATAATGGAGAGAAAATATGTCATTGCTAGGTTGAACAAGGTATCATCACCAGATGGAGAATATCTTGTTATTTACAGAGCCAATGGGAACTTCAGGGCATTCAACTATCTTATAAAGGTACTTCATATCTTTGATAGGCAAGATTTATTTCACTAGTATGACTTGATGATGAAGTAGTACTTAGAAATTACACTCGAAGGAATTGAGTTGATTCTTTGGGGAGATTTGAAGATAATGATGGAATCCTCAAAAGAAGAAAATGGTCAAAGTGATTTCTGGAGTGATCAACAAGATTGGAAGATTATGACTTAGAGATTGTATGAAGCTTGAAGAGTTTACATACTAGAACTTGAAGATGGGACAGTCATCCATATGTTAGTTGAAAGAAGGTATCCTCTTTCCAAGGATTTATTGCAAAGAATGCTTGATCATGGATTGGAGGTTGAAAGAGAAAGTACTGCTGCCCATGATTTGATCAGATTTATTAAGCAACAGATTGATGAAGAGTGATGTTGTAAATGGAGATGAGAAGGGTTTGAGTGTTGGCTAACCACAACACAACAAATGATCATCAGTTTACCATGCTTAATAGGCATAAGAACTGGCTAGTCCATAAGCAAACAGCTTGTGGTAAAGACTTCTCAAATCCGTTTATGGTTGACAATATACCAAAAATTGTAGGGTTTTCAACTCACCTTGCTTCATGGTGAAAAGTTAGCTAGTCCAGGATCAAACAGTTCTTGGTAAAGACTACTCAAATCTGTTGATAGCTGATAGTTTGCTAAAAACTATATGGTTTCTCAATGCACCATGTTATGGCAATGAAGAATTGGCTAGTCTAAAAGCAAACGGTATTTGGTAAGGACAAATTAACTAGAAAAATTCCAGTTAATACTGCTAGAGCTAGCGGTACTAACACTGTTAATACCGCTAGGCATAATGTTAACAGACAGGCAGTGCCCACTAATGCTGCTATGAAAGTTAATATTGTTAAGCCTATTGTGAATAATGCTAGACCAAAGAGTGATTTTCATAAATCTGTTTCACCTTTTAGAAAGTCATTGAATAGAACAACAGCACTTAGAACAAATTTTTCATATCAAAAAGTTAATACTGCTAAGGTAAATGCAGTTAGTGCTGTTGGGGGAAAAGGGAAACTGTTGTTAAGCCCTCAGCAGGTTGTAATTAGAGACCAAAAAGACATTACTGGCATAAAGTCTCCAAATACAATGGTGGATCAAGTCTTAGAAATTGTGCTACTTTCAAAGATCCACTAGGCAGACCCAAGTCCAAAAAGGCTTGGGTCCCTAAGAAAATCTAATCTCTTTTATTTAATGTGCAGGATTATCCACATAGAGCTTTACAGAACAAAGGAATTGTTGATAGTGGATGTTCCAGGCACATGACTGGAAACAAGGCCTACCTTGCTGAATATCAAGACTTTAATGGTGGCCCTGTTGCTTTTGGAGGAAGTAAAGGTTACATAACTGGTAAAGGTAAAATAAAAACAGGAAAGTTAGATTTTGAGGATGTGTGCTTTGTGAAAGAATTACAACATTTTAATCTCTTTTTTGTGTCACAGATATCGGACATGAAAAAAAGGTCCTTTTCACTGACTCTGAATGTCTGGTTTTGTCTCCTGAATTTAAGTTACCATAATGCATATCAGTCTTACTAAGAACACCCAGACAAAACAAAATTGTACAGTTTCAATCTAGAGAACATTGTTCCTTCTGGAGGTTTAGCCTGTTTAATTGCAAATGCCACAATTGATGAATCTAACAAATGGCATAGGAGGTTAGGTCATGTTAGCTTTAAAAACTTAAACAAACTTGTGAAGGGAAACCTGTAAGAAGGTTTACCCTTCAAAGATTTTTCAAAAAGACCCACACTTGTGTTGCTTTTCAGGAAAGGAAAGGCAACACAAAGCCTCGCTATAAGGCCAAATACATTGAGCTCTATTATTCATCCCATCACAGCTTCTGCATAAGGATTTTTTTTGTGAACCTACACTGTAAGTGAGCTTAAACCATAAGATTTAATGCCTTGGTTATCACAATGATTTTTAGTATTTTAGTTTGGGTGTTGCATTCTTAAGAACTAATAATGAAACAAGTGGAATCTTAAGGACTTTATAAGACAAAATTGAGAACCAATTAAATCAAAAGTTAAAACTATTAGATTTTGATAATGGTACAGCGATTTTTAAGAACATGATTTATTGAATTCTGTATTGCAAAAGGGATCCAAGAGGGAATACAGTAATGCCAGAACTCCACAACAAAATAGAGTTGCTGAAAGAAAGAACATGACCCTTATTGAGCCTGCTAGAACTATGCTAGCAGATTCATTTTTACCCAACACTTTTTGGGCTAAAGCAGTTAGTACTGCTTGTTATGTTCTTAATAGGGTATTAGTGACCAAGCCTCAAAATAAGACACCTTATGAACTTGTAACTGATAAAATTCCAATCATAAGCTACATAAGACCTTTTGGGTGCCATGTGACCATCTTGAATACCATTGACCACCTGGGTAAGTTTGATGGGAAATCAAATGAAGGGTTCTTAGTTGGGTATTCTCTACAAAGCAAAGCTTTTAGGGTATACAATTTAAAAACCAAGAGAGTTGAAGAAAACCTGCACATAACCTTTTTAGAAAATAAACCAAATGTTTTTGCAGGGAAAGGATTAACTTGGCTGATTGATCTTGATTATTAACTGATTCATATGAATTATAAACCCCCCCCGTGGAGATCAGAAAAATCAAGCTAACAAACATGCAGGTCCACAAGAAGCTAATCAAAATGCAGGTACATAAGAAAATATTGATGCAGGTGATTCTCTAATAGAAGCTGAATCTGCTCAGGACTACTTTGTACTGCCAATATGGTCTTCATATACTTCAATAGTCAAGAGCTTAAAAACAAATAATGCAGGTGAAGAACCTACCAAGCATCCTGACTTCAAGCAAGTAGATAAGGAGGATCAAGTCTTTTTGGATGAGCTTGAAAGACATAAAAGGCAAGAACAGGATGCTAATGATGCAGCTAGAAGCTTCTTGGAAGGAGTTTTGCCCAAGAAACAGAGATTTGCTTCGTATAAGAAGGAGCTGCTCCAAGCTAGCAGTAACTAACATAGTTAATACATGCTGAGGCACCCAGTTAGTACACATTCCTTAAAAGGACTATCCTTCATGATTCTAACCAATTCTGACCAAATTATTTAGAAATACACCACTCTTGAGGAATATATGACAATCCCTACTGATGAGTATTTTTACCAAATCATCATATTATGAGGAGGTGTCTGTGGCTGACTTCACAAATTTAGAACCTGTTGATGTCAGTCCTATTCCCACATCAAGGATTAACTCTATTCATCCTTAAATTTAAATACATGGAGATCATAATCAGCAGTTCAAACAATAAGCAAAGTGCCCAAAGTATGGAGCCTATGCCTTTTGTAAGTTATATTCAAAAGCAAAGGAGAAAATTAATCATAAGGACTTCTAACCATTGTTTATTGCTGTTTCTTGTCTAAAAATAAACCCAAGAAGATCTCTGAAGCACTTGAATAAAAGTTGGGTTGAAGGCAATGCAAGAAGAACTGCTGCAATTTCAGATTCAGAAAAAACAGGGTTTTGGATTCTTGTAGATTTGCCTTATGGGAAGAAGGCAATTAGAACAAAATAGGGTTTACAGAAATAAGAAGGATGAGAGTGTTGTGGGTTATGGAAATAAGCAAGGTTAGTTGCTCAGGGACATAGGCAAGAGGAAGGGATAGATTATGATGAGGTTTTTGCTCCTGTGGCTAGGATTGAAGCCATTATGATCTTTTTAGCCTTTGCCTATTATATGGGATTCATAGTCTATCAGATGGATGTGAAAAGTGTCTTCCGAATGGCAAGAATTGATGAGGAAGACTAAGTGTCTCAACCTCTAGGTTTAATAGATCCTAAGTAACCTAAAATGTCTACAAAGAAGTGAAAGCTCTCAAGTTTACACAAGCACCAGAACCTGGTATCTACATTAACTACTTTCGTTGTTGAAGAAGAGGAAACAAAAGAAGGAACAATTGACAAGACCCTTTTCATAAAGAGGAACAAACATGATATCATAATAGTACAAGTTAAGTGTGAATGATATCATTTTGGCTCAACAAATATAAATCTTGTTTGATGAATATTATGCCTTAATGAAGAGTAGATTTCAGATGAGGGTCTATTGGAGATCTCAGCCTTCTTTCATGGATTACAATCAAACAGGAAATAAGAATGTATCCTATATAAGTCGGAAATTATGTTTGCAAAAAATCTTAATAAGTTTGATTTATGTAATGTTTTAAGACAGCTAGTTACCAATTGAGACCAAGAAGCCTTTAAGTCAAGGATGAGGAAGCAAGTGATGAGGGATGTACAACTTTATAGATCCATGAAGGTACTTTAATGTACTTGACTGCTTCAGGCCTTATATTAAGTTTACAGTCTTTGCTTGTTCTAGGTTTAAGGTCACTCTAAAACCTCATCAATTGTGCTGTTTAAGAGAATCTTTATGTATCTGAAAGGGAAACCTCAAACTGTGGCCTTTAGGTAATCTAGAGGTGTCCTCATTTCACCTGGAATCCTACACAGATTGGTGACTATGCTAGAGCAAAACTTGACAGGTAATCCACAACAGAGGTTTTTCAATATTCATTGGCAGGAGACCTTATTTCTCTGCAAATATCAAAAAGCAGACAATTATGGCTATTTCTACTACAGTATGCATAAATGTTGCATGCTGCAAATTGTTTGTATGCAATATCAATGGATTCAAAATCCAAATGATAGACTATGGGTTTAATTTCATGGAACATCAAAGATCTACATTGATAATTGAAATACTATATACATTGTACGAAGAATCCAGTATTTCACTCCAAAACAAAGCATATTGCAATTAGGCATACTTTCATAAGGGATGCATAGAAGAAACTAATTCAGGTGCTCGAAAATACACACTGATGACAATGTAGTATTTATTGTATCTTCTAACCAAGGCCATTTTTGATGTTAGTAAGGTTTCAGTTCTTGGTTGTTACAAATGGGATGATCAATCCATAAGCTTGCATTAGTTAAGGGGATGCAATATGATTTGTTGTATATGTTTTATAATGAATGTGGATTTTCATGAGAATTATTTAGGTTATAGAGAGTCATTGGAAGACCTATAGAAAAAGTTCAATACTAAGCACTGTTTTATCTAAAATCTGCTCATTTCTTTGGTTTGGCAAAATTTAGTACCGACAATGCAAGTAATACTGTTGGGCAAAGATAGTAACCAAAGCTATAGAGACGTGAAGAAAATACCGCCAAGGGTCTAAAGTGTAACTTGAAACGGTTTCTTTGATCTTAGGTTTGTTTAACCTATATAAACCCATCTCAATTGTACAGTTCACTCACATAATCTCTTTTCAAATACTTTCCTTTATTCAAACCCTAATCTCTCACTCACCGACGATCTCTAACATGGTTTGTTCTTGAATCGTGCCCTAACACAATAATATGGTCCGCTAATTGAGAAAACTAATGGGAATGCAGTAGTTTCATGAGATTAAAACTTTCTTGCGCGAATCTCCATTCACAAAGCTCTCACTAAGAAGTCTATAAGTCACTATCACATTTTGTTGAACAGTTTTGGAAGTCTGCTAAATCTCCAAAATAATCAACAATGTGAGGTGATAATTATTGCTCAAAGTAAGCTGGAAAGTCCTATGGTACTATCTCTGCAGCATCAATAAGAAATGATCTTCTTTTGAAGATGTTTATAGGAATAGATTCTTACCAAATCAGGCTATATTTGATGCTATTCAGCTCATTGTTTATGAAGGGGATTAACGATTTTTAACATTTAAAACAAACTTTGTTTCACCCCAATGGAGATTTCTTATTCATACAATTAATCATTGTACTAAGTTCAAAAAGCCCAAAAGGTACAAATTACCCACCATTAATGCCATTTTTTTATATTTTTTGGCATAATTTCTAACCTCTACTCAAAAATATATTTTTTCTAAAATTAAAATTTTTGATGGGTAATGCTAGACACATAGATGCAAAGAAAAAGTTTTTTAAGTATCCACGCGTTATTTTTAGTCTTTTGGATAAACAGCTAAAGAATGTAGCCTGTTCCTTTAGACCATTTTCCTATTAATGCGTTTTTGACAAGTAAAGTTTTCTCCTTTATGTTAAAAAGTGGTAAACATATTTCAGGGAAAGTCCCACCTCTATTTTCAAACCATGTTGGTTCAACCCAACAGAGGATGAGGTGAACACACAGAAAGACCATCTAACCACAACTTACACCCTCTCCTCCTCACCCAAGTGATGTTCATGTTGAGCCTCAGTCTAACCCATCACCTAGACCTTCACCTACTACTCATATTCTTGATTTCACTCCAGAGAGTTCTGGTGGGAATCAAGGAGGCCAGTCATCCAGTGATAAATCCCTTTCAGGGAATGAGGGTGACATGACACTCTAAAGTAAGTATAGATCTTTTGTATCTCCATGTGTACACAGGTTACAGATCGAACCAATGGAAATTAAACACTAAAAGGCACAGATCAAGAAGCTTAAGATAAAGCCAAAGCCCCTGTTTATCACACACCACAGAGCTTGGATGAAGAGTGTCTCCATGAAGCAAAGATTGACAGGAAAGAAATCCTTAAAGACACAGTAGATGCAAAAGGAGTCTGTATCTAAACAGGGGAGGAAACCTGCCAAAGTTGAACCTTTAGTCTATAAAAATCCATTATTGATAAGCTTGCTGAGAACATTGGATATATGGATACTGAGAATGCTCCAGATGTAGGAGACAATTAAAAGTAGTGTAAGAAGAGAAAGAGAGTGCTGAAGATGTAGTTAGTACTAAAGATGTAGTTAGTACTGACAAGCAAAAAGTTAGTACTGACAGATCAAAAGATAGTACCGACAAGGAAAAAGATAGTACCGACAAGGAAAAAGATAGTACCGATAGAGACTCTGAGGTCACTGATACTTAAATTCAACAAAACCCTAAGCAAATGCATGAAAAGTTCACTATAACGGCTTACCCAAATGTTTAAGAGAACCTTAAACTCCCAAATAAAGATCAAGTGAGACTTGAAGAACCTGCAAGCTCCGCTGGAACCTTGTCTTCTCTACAAAATCTTGGCAAGGAACTCAGCTTCGCCGATCAGTTCCTTGTGGAGAAGTCACAGGAAGACGAACCTGGGAAAACCAATACTGAATCGGCAGTTCATTCAATGGTCACCGTTCCCATTCATCAAGATACCTCTTTTGTCCCTCTAATGACCACCCCGGTGATTGATCTCACAGTCTCTCAACCAGTCTCCACAACGATTCAAGCACCACTACCAACATCAACAGCAACTGTCATAGCAATCACAACAACAACATCTCTTCCACCAATACCACCTCAACCACAACAAGGCTCCTTAGATTCGATCTTAATTCAGCACATTGGTGAACTTGAACAACATATGGCGGATATGGTGGAGGCAAACCAAGCCCTGGAGGAAAGATTAGACAAACAAGGGAACATGTTGTACAATTTGGAGAATCTTGATATTCCCCATATGGTGAGCAAAGCAATGGACAAAATCGTCATTGATGCTGTTGACTGGGCTATTCAAGCTCCTCTCAGGGAACGCTTCAGAGACTTGCTAGAAGCTGACATAAAAGAGATTCTTCACCACCGCATGTGGGAATCCAATTCCTACCAAGCTCATGAAGATCACAAGATGCTGTACGAAGCTCTGGAGAAGTCAATGGCCCATGATCACACTAACCAACTCCTAACTGATTTGGCTGAAGCACGAAGAAAGAAGAAAAAGAGACATGATTCACCGAAAACACCACCTGGGTCTCCACCTCATCAGCCACCTCCTCCTCCTCCTCCACCACCAGCAGGTTCATCTGGAACTCCAGGAGCTTCTAGAGCTTCTGGATCATCTCAATTACCTCCTCCTCATCCACCTCCATCCACCAACCAGGGTGATCAGTCGAAAAGTACAGCTGCTCTAAGCTCTTCAAAGACAACGGCTTCAACTGAATATACGGCTTAGACGACCACTGACTCAAGACTCAAGCTGTCAGTTTCATCAATTCCTAAAGATCTACATATGGATGTTGATTCAGCTCCCGATGAACAGGTTTACTCGTCTGATGATGACGATATCGGGCATGATCACATTCCTAAGGTGAATTTAAAACAAGATTGGTGGAAGCCACTATCTAAGGAAGACAGGCCTCTATTCCATCATCGGACCTGCCTTTCCCAACGAACAACTGGGCCTCTGCTCTTGTGTCTACCTATGGACCTCCACCAGAGAACTCGTTACTTGCTCAGACCGGTGATATGGCAACATTTATAGATTGGCACTGTAAAAGGCAAGGGCTCACTGAACTTACACAAAAAGATCTGGAAGGCCCTGCATTTGAAATTATTAAAGTTTTCCATCCTGATGTGATTCTCCTCCAGTACCAAATGGAAGAATGCCACAAACTACTCACCGATCAAGTGGACGATGCAATCCTCTGGTATAATGTCAGCAAACCACTACCACTGGGTGGTCCATAAGGTCAGATCACAATTTAATCTGAATTCTTCTTCAACAAAGATTTAAAGTATCTCATATATGGTAGCAAGGGGTGCAGACCTGCATTGTCCATCTCGAAAATGAAAGCAGCCTATTATCCTGATGTGGGTTTAGAGCAAATGGTACCCGATCAGATGTGGATTGAAGAAGAATGAAAGTATGACGTTGCTGCTATGTATGGTATCTCTTACTGGTGGTTCCAAAGACAACGATTATACATTGACAAACACACATCTGAAGGTGATCGCAAAGGTGTACGGACTCATATGCGAATTCTTAGTGTTGTCAGAATTGAAGTCTTCTCCTTATATGGGTATGATTACATGAAGAAGATCGTCCTTCGTAGAGCTGATCTTCAAGAACATATTATTGTGGAAAGGGATTTCAAATATCTGTACCCGAGTGACTTTGAAGATTTGTACTTATTAAACCTTCAAGGTCACCTGAACCATCTACCACCCAAAGATAAGAAGATTCTCACTACTGCAGTCAACTTATAGACCAGAAACTTGGTTATCAGACAACGGGTAGAAGACTTCCAACTGGGGATTAAGAGCTACCAGACTCAGCTAAACCTCACCAAACCCCGATGGAATGCAACTGGCTTTTAGTACAAGCACGATTTCACAGTAATTGACTCTCCAAGAGCCGTCACATTTCGGGATAAATATGGGGTTTAGATGATCATGTGCTTCAATGAGATCCACAATTTCAGTGACGGCACTCTGCAGCAGATTGATGAGGCACTGGACTACAGGGTCAAGGAATTCAAGGTTAACAGGATGAATCCGGGCTTGAACACACGGTTTTAGTCAATGAAAGATGTCGATAGAAGCAAGGAGTTCATGTTTTCCATTCAGAAACGGCTTAAGACAAGGAGGATCTTCCGTAACCTGGAAAGCTTTGTTGGTGGACGAATAAGAGAAGGGGACTACAGACTTCTGCAGAGAACCGAATGATCACATCATCTCTGCAATCAAGGTCCATCTCTTGTAGTAAATTAACATGATAACTAAAAAGATTAAACTAGGAATATTGAAATGTTTACTTAATAGAACTTGATAAAAAAACTTTTTTTTTCTTCTCGTTGAGGATTCGGGATCGACCAATGGAGAAGGGAGAAAAAATATTACTAATTTTCTAATCCTTGGTTTGCTTATATAGGCCTAATGGATAACCCATTTCTACAAGTTTGAGCCCAACTTGGACTTCTTTTCCTTTTTTTTACTATTCCCGTTTTTACTATTCATCCATAAATAATAATTTTTTTTCTTTATTATTTACTAAAAGAACTAGAAGTTTGATAATTTATAAAAACTATAAACTATCTCCAAAACCTTCTTTCGCAAAACTTACGTTTTACGCTTTCTAAAAATAACTTTTCATTTCCAAATTCACTTTCTATATATGGAAAGTTTACCAAAAACTCTCATATTTTAACAAACTCATTTCTTTCACAAATGACAACGCTCACATTTTAATCATCACCTAGACAAACCACTTTAATAACCAAAAACAATTCTTTCAATACGAATTCAAATCCATTATCACTTAAAGTGATAAAAATGAAATTTCTCCATCAATACCTCATTTATCTTAACTTAAAACCGCAAAAAACCTAACTTATCTTAAATTAACTAACACAAAAATACGTATATCGTAATAAAGACTACACATTATAACACAAAAAACGCTAAAATCTCAATAACCATTTCCTCGTCA
The DNA here is from genome assembly GCA_026074375.1 of Tanacetum coccineum. Lineage (NCBI taxonomy): Eukaryota > Viridiplantae > Streptophyta > Magnoliopsida > Asterales > Asteraceae > Tanacetum > Tanacetum coccineum. The sequence goes on along the minus strand of BQNB010027149.1, from coordinate 22,372 downwards.
CTCAAAAGTTTATGAAATGAACTCTACAAATTTTAACAAAAATCCATCCTAATGGAGAGCGAATCCACGGCTCAACTGGATTGATTATCCAATTCTCACATATCCCACACAAACACATATAAACACGTATAACACATAAAATCACATAAACCGTACATTGCAACAGACACATAAGTCAACACTAATAGTTTGACTAACCTGCTCAAGTCACGGTTGTTACATTATTCCCCACCTTCAGAAAATCTCATCCCGAGATTTTAACTACTACGAGGCAATATCACTATCGACAAAAAAACTGAGGACACCTAGACCCTTCATTTTGATACTTGCGTTCTCAATAGTAAACTCCAGGGCCACGCTGTTCGAATTCCATCGAAATTGTACTAACACTGATCTTACTAAGCTTTAAACTCTTTTGACCTCATCGTCCACAAAACTCAACGGTTTCCTTGACAAAACAAAGATATTGTCATCCTTAATCTCGACAAACTTCAAAACCGAATTCCAACCTGCGTAATGACTTTTCTTACCACCCACAAGGGTGCAATTAGTCAACACAACAACCCCAAAACTAAAAGAAACATCCACTAATTAAACCTCACTCGTCATCGAGAAAACTCGTTCAAAACCTTAGGTTGTGTAACCAGCGTCATTTACAACCCGTCTCACTCGCAACTCATCAACAAGACCTTGTCTTGAAAACCACGTTAATAATTTGTTACAAAAACCTAACATTTTTAAAGAATCAAGCCTCGACATCAGTTTATTCATACAATAACTTTAACCAAAACCACAAACACATCTAAGGCATATTAAGGTCAATAAGACACCTTACGACCCCAACTTCATTAAAACTTCACAATGACTCTTGCTCAACGAACAAGTGTGGATACTTAGTTTACCTGAAGTCCTAAAGACCTCCCTTCAAGTCCAATCGAATCTTAACTCAATGAACATTAATTACTTCTAATAGTTCTTTAGCAAAACCAAAAATTCGAATTTGACACACTAAACATGTCATGCACACTCTTCAACTCTTTTAGGTAATATCAACCATAACCCGTTTTAAAAATCTCAAATGGACCTTCTTACCTTGGTATCAACTTACCATACTTTTTGAAACATCATACACCCTTCAAACTGAATACTCTAAGTAACACTTAATTACCAGCCTCAAGTCTAACAGTTAAACCTTACACTAGGATAATCCTTGAACCAAACTCGGTTCATTCAATCTTGATGTCGCTAGTTACAACCCATCAAAACGTAACCTACATTCCTTTCCACACAAGCTCAGAGTAAAAGCACATCTCATACCCGAAAGATAATCCCCACCTTAGGGAAAAACTCATCTCACGAAAGATAAGTATCCCAACTACCTCTAACATCCACAATACATGTCCTAAGCATAGCTAGAAATGGGGTGACTTAGTCAGTCCATTGACTACACCCAATCGCACTGTATCCACTACTCAAACTTGGTAACTTGACAATAACATCTTTAGTTATCACCTTATTTTTTCTTCCCCCCCTTCCCCAACTTCGACTCGGATAACTCAGGTTGGTAGCAACAAGTCCTGAAGACCCCTTGATACTCAACTACTCCACTCTCAATACCTAATACTTTGCTAAACGCTACCGCAACTAGCTATATTTTTCTTCATACTCGACCACCAATTTGAAAACCTAACACCACACTAAGTTGCATCCGCTTCAGGATGGATAGAATACTTTATCGTATACGCCTCTTCAATAGCCAATATGAACCACTCTCCACCTCTTTTCACACTCGTTGGTCCAAGCCACGCAACATCTTATGTTGACACGTTCTTTGCTTTGGACATCTTATTTTACACCACCAACATCCTTTTCTCGATCTTAGCTTGGATCGTCATCGGAATCTAGAACACATTCTGTCCTTCACTCTTTTTTTTTTTTTTTCCGTTTTTTTTGTTTTTTTTTTTTTTTTTTTTTATTTTTTTTTTTTTTTTTTTTTTTTTTTTTTTTTTTTTTTTTTTTTTTTTCTTTTGTTTTTTTTTTTTTTTATTTTTTTTTGATTTTTTTTTTTGTTCTTTTTTTGTTTTTTTTTGTTTTTTTTTTATTTTTTTTTTTTTTTTTTTTTTTTTTTTTTTTTCTACTTCCCACGATTCAACAACCACATTTTCCTTTCCCAAATGGTACTTGGCCTTGAAACCATACTCACTAAATAACATCCATCCATCATCTTTGCCTCATGTTCAATCCTTCCGATTGAAAGTGTGTTGGAGACATTCATGATCCGTATAAATTACTATCCATGTCTCGTTCACTTAATGCCTCTAGCATTATAAGGCAAAACCTACCACGTTAGCCATGCAATCCTTCATAAGAACCTTCAGTTGTCGCGACGTACAACCAATCACCTTCTTCCTTTTTCCAAGCATGCTTCCAAATCCTTACTTCGCGCGTCATAATATACTACGAAATCGTCTGCTCCTTCCGGTAATGCCAAGATCGGCTCATTACCCAATTGATTTCTTCTACATCTAGATAGATTTCTCTTTGCTCCGCTTCTACGTTGTTGGAAAACTTCACGTACATCTTCTCTTCCTTTAGTGACTCCATGATCATCTTCACGTGCGACTCGTACTCCTCCTTAGACTTCGAGTCGGTTTAAAATATCATTTGTATATATACGTTAACTGGTTTGTCTATATACGGCCATGTACACCCAGCTCATTAACTTCATGAAAACCATTGGTGCATTGGTTAACCCAAAAGGCATAGCCGTAACTTCAACGTGTCCATTACACATCCTAAAAACAGTCTTAGCTACGTCATCCTCGTGCACCCTCTATTGGTGACATCACATACGAATTTTCTATCTCACTCTTCTCGAGATAATCTATGCACATTCCAAACTACCCACCTTTCTTCCTACCAAGCAATACAGACGCTTCCCACAACAAGTTACCATTCGAACCAACCCTCACCTTGCAACTCCTGCAATCATTCCACACCTCTTGCCTTTCTAAAGACGTCAAACGACACGAGCCTTCGCAAATCGGCGTCGCTCCTTGTACTAATTCCATACGAAATCCTATTCTACGACGAGGGGTAAAACCTACTAATTCCTTAGGAACACTTTAGAGGGCTCACATACTACAAAGATATCACATAATCTCAACTCATCTTCCTTGGTACTCCTACGAGACCTCGTATCCTCTTTAGTTCGTTTTCTCCTCTCCCTCAGAACCTTAATGAACACTCTCCTAAAATTTAACCAAGGCATTTTAACTACCTAGTCTGAGTGGCATACCATCTCAGCCTAAATGTCTCAACAACCACTTCTCTCCTACGACTACATCAACACTTCTCATAACTAAGAGTCTAAAATCAAAAAGTAAAACGATGAACTCTCTAATTTCAACATTGGGTCGTGAATAAATTCCATTCGCTTCGCTACCATCAATCGCACCACCCAGAAGATACGTCCTAACACCAACTCTAGCACCACGCCATGAGGAAATTTCAAACTTCACATGCACCAATTGGTATGGACCCAAAAATCACACGATTCCAAAAAGAAAAAAAAATCAACCGAATGTAAACGTCAACAAGAAGAACGAACCTCCGACCTAACAAACGCATCAACGATTACCTAGAAAACACTCCCCCAAATCGAATAATACCACGTACATGACCCCTTTATTTAAAAGATTAAGAAACCTTTGTACCAAATACAGATTTTTACTCCAAGGAAACTTTCCCTTCCCTCATAACCTATATCAATCATTTTTAAAACAGTAAATCTCCTTAGTTAATAAGGCAGAATAATTTTAAGTGTAAAAATCAATTTTAAAATAAAATTTCATAAACTTATTTTTAATTATGGTTTTCATAAAAGAAATCAAAAGATGATATTAAAAAAAAAACGTTGCATTTTAATTTATATAAATTTATTTTTAAAAGAATTTTTAAAACCTAAACAATATGGTATCAAAACTTACTTTCAAATGGAATTTATGACTCACAAAAAAAACATCATGATAGCAAAATAGACTCCAAAATACCTTAATAATTCCAATACCAGAATATTAATTTACTTGAAAACGAACATGACAAGAACTCTTACAAACCAAACAACCATAAGGTTCACCATGTCTAACAAACATCAAGAACTGACTAGTCCAAAGCAAACAGCCCGTGGGGGGGTTTAAGACTTCTCAAATCCGTTGATGGTTGATAGTTTACCAAAAACTATATGGTTATCAATGCACCATGTTATTGCAATGAAGCATTGGCTAGTCCAAAGCAAACGGCCTTGGTAAAGACTTCCTAAATCCGTTTATGGCTGGTAGTTTGCCAAAAACTATAAAACAGTCCAATGACCCACCTCTCTTAAGAGGTTACCCACTTGGAAGTGGGGAAGACAGTTTGGAACTTATAGAATTGATGGCAAACTATACCCAACTTGTCTGTTTTGTGAGGAAAAAGAATAGAGAGATTTGCTGAGTTTAAAAATAGAAAGAGAGTTGTATGTGAAAAACAGAAATGAGTGTTTGGTGAGAAAAAGATTTAAGAGATATTTTGTGAGTTTAAAAACAGAAAGAGAGTATATGAGAGTCTACATTGGTGTTGAATATCTTTGATGGATCAAGTTTGGAGTTAATACTGCTTGGTATAACACTTAGTACTAACAGTGTTAAGTTAATATTGCTAGGCAAGTATTACTACTTTGCTTGGATAAGTTAAGTACTGTAAACTTAAAAATTAGTACTGCTGTAAACCAAAACTTCAGTACGACTAGCTAAGTGACCGATATACTGTTTTAGTCCTCTACATAGTTTTCTTCCTGTAATCAAAGAGCCGTTGAGATATTTTCATCTGCCCACATCTATAGCTTTATAGGGTTTTAACTAAAATGGAGACTTCTTGATTTATCAATCGCTTGAAATGTGATTTCTTCAATGATAAGTACAACTCTTTCCAGTCGGAACAATACTCTTTTAAAACCGACAGCTCATAATTCAAGTTCACTCTAACCAGAACCTTACAACATTATCACACGAACGAATCCCACAACATGTCATAATCCTGTTCATTCATCAAATTGATAACTGTAAGAATTTTGCGACAAGCATAATATGGACGCATAGCTTGGTTAAATTGAAAGTAGTTGAGGGTTTTGATGAAATTCATAGATTTACTTAACTTCAAGCCATATATTCTATTCACTTTCTGAAATCCCTATCATTTATATGTCCCTTATTGAACAATTTGGGGAACTACTTTTTTGAGCACTACTGAGAAGAGGACTTCAAGCTAATCTACAATTATTTAATGGACAAAAAAAGCTCATAACTGAAGATTCTTTGAGAATACATTTTGAAGTAATATGCAGAAGGCATTTTTCTTTCACTCTCCCAATGAAGAAATATTTGAGCACTTAGCTGATAAGGGGTAAGTTGACTAATTCTGGAAAGCCTTACATTCTTTAAATGTCATTTCCTCATCCCCAATGGAAGTCTTTATTAACACAATTTTACATTGTTCTGAGCTCCAAGGAAGAACCTAATGGGAATCAATTCAGTAGCAACATGCTACAACTCTTTCATCTGTCTAGTACAGCAGGAGGTTTAACTTTTCTAAATTCATCTTTGAAGCTATGGTTAAGAATTTTGGATAGCCCACACAATTCTTAAGTATCCCAGGTTTATATTCACTCCTCTTAACAAACAACAAAGGTTACTCTTACCTCATACCTAAACTAATCCCACCCAACTCTATAAGTAAATTGTTTAGAAAATAATGATAGCTTCTAAGGGGTATTCAGAGGCATGACACCATGTATAGAGAGTAAGTTGGAAAAGCACATATGAAAGCAACTGCAAATCACCATAAGGATCATATCTTCACCTTCACTATCTCAACAACCCACTCATAAATCATCACTTTCAACCATAACTAATTCAACCCACCCATGAGATGCAGAATAGACTGCTTTATATAGCCCTATGATTTCACCTCTGTAATTTGTTCACAATTCACATGAAGTGCTGAGGGTTAGCATAGCAACAAGCATGATTTGAACTTGACTGTTTTGTTACCAAATTGATTGACAGGAATTTGATGATTGGAGAAGACTTTTGCAGCAGACAAAGAAGACTTATAGTACTGCTCTCACCAAGTTAGTACTTAGAGTAAAGAAACTAGAGTACAAGCTGAAGTCTGTGCAAGGCAAGTAGAAAGGCAAGATTGTTCTTTTTTGATGATGAAGAAGATGGCATAGGATTCTTCCAAACGAGGGGAAGGAAGATTTTCTCAAATAGGATAAGATCCAACAATTTCTGCTAGTAATTAAGATGAAGGTATTTCTTGGATTCTACAGGAAGAGGAAGTTCATGAGAAGCCCAGTGATGAAACTGAAGTACTTGTATAAGAAGAGACTCCTGCTGAAATTATTAAAGAATAGGGAAGTGGTGAGAAAGGTGAGATGGAGATTAGTACTGCTAACATACAAGTTAGTATTGCTAGTCCTCCAAAGGTTAGTACTACTGTACCTCATGTGTATACAAGAAGGAGTGCTAAGGATAAAGGAAAGGCCATAATGGAAGAACCTGCTACTCCAAAGAAGGTTAAGAAAAGAACTCAAGTGCAGCTGAGTATGGATGAGGAGTTAGCTAGGAAGATAGAAGAAGAAGAAAGAACCAGATTTAATGCAGAACAGGAAGCAAGAGCTTTGCAAGAAGAATAAGAAGAAAGACTTAACCTGGAAGCAGCTTAGGAATTGCAAAAACAACTGGATGAAAGATAACAAGTCCCTACAGAAGCTACTCAATCTCAAGGAATTGACTGGAATGATCCAAGTGTACTAAGAATCATGCTTAGAAGAATAGTACCGGTGATCAATAGCTCAAGCAAAAAAGTAAATATGATTATACAATGCAGAAACATGATAGTTGTTGTTAATTAAATAAATCTCAAATGTGTTTAATAACAACAAAACAAGCAGCAACAAAGAATAGGATAGTTTAATATAGGGTTACGTATGGAATGAAACTTTAAATGAGTGAAGGAATAAACCATAATGCCATGCGGGAACCAAACCCAGACTTCAATGTCATTACGGGTACGTTGTCCTTCGTAAACAACCGCTATTCTTCAATCTTATTTTGATACTGGAGCCTGATAGAAGTTTTTTATATCTACTACATTTAGCTTCCAAATTGATCATCACATCCAACTTAACTTAGACCATTATTACGAAGATTGAACTAGCCCGACAGGAAAAATAATTAGGATAAACTCTATCATCAGGGGTTGGTATATTAAAACTTCATAGATCATCCATTCAACATTAACTTAATCTCGTAGAACTGTGGTATTTCAACGTCATAATAGTAGGACTGGTTGGCAAAAGTACCATGCGTCATTGATTGTGCCGAGAAGATCGTTTGTATTCCCTGGGGAAATGAAACCTTAATTGTCCATGGTGACAAAAGCAGCCGGGGAACGAGACTCCGTTTTGACTTCATTTCCGTGCACCAAAACGCATAAATCTTTGTTCAAGGACATCATTCTTTTTTGTCATATGTTACTAAAAGGTAACCTGAAGACAAGTCAGGTGAAGAAACGACTTTGAGGACGTACAATCGTTTCGAGATTTTCCCCAAAAGTATTTCCTGAATATTTTTCGGGTCTCCACCGACTCGACAAAGTGGAATTCCTAATCGATTTGATTCCTTGGTGCTGCATCTTGTAGCACAGCACCTTAATCAATTAGGCTCCTTCTGAAATGAAAGAAGTTGTCAGTAGCAACTGCACGAACATATCTTACAAGAGGATTAATAAACCTAGTTCCTCACATTGGGGAGCTCCGTTTTGTTTGTCAAAAAGAAGTATGGGTCATTTCAATGTGCATTAGACTATCGTGAATTAAACATGCACGTGGTGTGGGTGTGTGAAGATTTCATTAAATCACGTCCCAAGGATTGACGATTTTATTTGATCAACTACAAGGATCCAGTGTTTATCTAAGATAGACTAAGCGATCGGGTTATCATCAACTTCGAGTACGGGAAGAAGATATTCCAAAGACGGCATTCAAAACTCGAAAGGTCTTAACGAGTTCCACGTTAATGCCATTCGATTTGAACGACCCTGCACCGTCGGGGTAAAAAATTTTATGGATCATATATATCAGGGTGTGCAAAACCATATTTGATAAGTTTTTATTGTCTTTAATAACGTTATACTATATATACTAAGAACAAGAAAGAACAAATGAAGAACAGTTTAAGGCCAATCCTGTGAATTGCTTAAGAAAAGAAGAATTGTATGCTAAGTTCTCTAAATGTGAATTTTGGATTCCCAAGGTACAATTTCGTCGGCCCCAGATTGGATGAGACAAGGCATTCACCGTGGATCCGCGAAGATCGAATCCATAAAAGATTTGGCAATTTCTAAGACTGCAACTGAGATTCGTCAATTTTTAGGCCTGTGGTTATTAATCAAAGATTCATCGAAGATTATCAATAAATTGCGAAGCCAATGACCAAGCTTACTCCAAATAAAGTCCCGCCTTTGAATATGGGGTGACCAAGCAAGAGCAGCTTTTTAATGTTAAGCATAATTTTGTGTAGTCGCACCCATATTAAACTCTCCCTCCAAGGACTGAGAAGCTTTATTATTATATTGCGATGCAACACAGTAAAAGATTGGGTGCGTGTATTGAAGCAAAACAAGAAGGAGATTCTTATGCGTCACGACCAGCCTAAAGAGTCCAATGAAAAAATTATACTACCCATGATTTGGAACATGGGTAGTGTGTTCTTTCTAAAAAGATTTGGAGGCACTACTTGAATGAGAACCAAGTGTATGGTTTTTTCACAAATCATAAGAGCTCTAAACAACACATACTTGACCAAAAGGGTTGAATAGAGGCAACGAAGTTGTTAGTGAGTTGCTTAGTGATTAACGATTGTAGATAAATCGTTAATCACAATACCTGGGGAAAGCAAAATGTTGTTGGCTAGAGCTTTGAGCTATGAAATTCGTTATCACCTGGGGAAAGCAAACGTAGTGGCCGATGCCTTAAGCCTTAAAGAATGGATTAAGCCATTACGAGTTCGAGCCTTAGTCATGACTATTGGTTTAGATCACCCCAAACAAATTTTGGAAGCTCAAATAGAAGCACAGAAACCAGAGAACATCATGAAGGAAGACGTAGGAGGTATGATCAGGAAGGATATACCAAAGGAAAAGTTGGAACCCTATGCCGACAGAACTCTATGCTTAAATGGCAGGAGTTGGTTGCCATGTTATGGTGACTTAAGGACTGTGATCATGCACGAGTCTCATAAATCAAAATACTCTATCCATCCGGGTTCTAACAAAAAGTATCAAGACATGAAAAAGCTATATTGGTGGCCCAATATGAAGCCGATATCGCCACCTATGTTAGCAAATGTTTGACGTGTGCTAAGGTCAAGGCTGAACACCAAAGACCATCGGGATTGTTGGTACAACCCAAGATACCTCAATGGAAGTGGGACAATATCATTATGGATTTTGTCACAAAGCTTCCTAAGTCGTCGCTAGGTTATGACGCCATTTGGGTGATCGTTGACCGACTTACTAAGCCTGTAATCTTTACGCCAATGAGAAAAACTGATTCCATGGAGAAATTGGTAAGAATGTACCTAAAGGAGGTAGTCACGAGGCATGGAATACCTGTCTTAATCATTTGTGATCGTGACCCTAGATTCGCATCAAATTTTTGGAGATCACTTCAGAAGGCTTTGGGTACTAGCTTGGATATGAGTACTGCGTACCATCCACAAACTGATGGACAAAGTGAGAGAACTATCCAAACTCTCGAGGATATGCTATGTGCTTGTGCGATCGACTTTGGAAATGGTTGAGTTAAACATTTTCCACTAGTTGGATTTTCTTACAACAATAGTTATCAGCATCAAGGCTGCAACATTTGAAGCACTTTACGGTCGAAAGTATCGTTCACCTGTTTGATGGCCGAGGTTGGAGAAGTTCAACTCACCGGTCCAGAAATAGCTCAAGAGATAACCGAGAAGGTCATCCAGATTAAACAAAGAATTTAAGCCGCTCGTGATCAACAAAAGAGTTACGTCGATTTAAAGCGCAAGCCGATGGATTTTCAAGTTGGGGATAGAGTCATGCTTAAAGTTTCACCTTGGAAAGGGGTCGTACGTTTTGGCAAATGGGGGAAGTTAAACCCTAGATATGTTGGACCTTTCAAGGTGCTGGAAAAGGTTAGATCCGTTGCTTACAAGCTTGAGTTTCCTCAAAAGTTGAGTAGGGTTTACAATATATTTCATGTATCCAACTTGAAGAAATGTTATTCCGACGAACCATTAGCCATTCCATTGGAAGGACTTCATGTGGATGACAAGCTCCGTTTTGTGGAGGAACCCGTAGAGATCATGGATCGAGAATTCAAACGGTTGAAGCAAAGCCGTATCCCAATTGTCAAGGTTCGATGGAACTCGAGGAGAGGTCCTGAGTTCACATGGGAACGTGAAGACCAATTTCAAAAGAAGTATCCGCATCTTTTCACTAAACCCGTACATTCGTCAAGTGTTGCGACTTGAGCCTTGGGGACAAGGCTCTTCTAACGGGTGGAGACTACAACATTTCTTATTTTCAGGTCATTTACGACTTTAATTATTCCATTATTTATTTTTAGAGTTTTACGCGTTCGCTTTTAATTATTATCGTATAGTTAAATCGCGTAAACTAAAAATCAACATTCAACGTAAACGGGTACCAAACAAGTTAAAGTTTACGTCAAAGAAGTGTTATATAATTATACGAGTATAATTTATAACTTTTATATTTTATTTTTATTGGTTACGTAAAGTGTTTACGTTTAGCAATAAAATACATTTAGGCATACCCGGAAGCACCAATACCCATCTATACTTAAACCAATACCACTATTATACCTAATATATAAAAGTAAACTCATTTTCTCAATAATAATCACATAGGGCCGGTTGGGGTTAGAATGAAACTCAAACCAAAGATAAACTTCACTCTTCCTTAATTTAACCCAACCTAGTACCAAGTACCTTACACCTTTCACTTGTTTCTAGAAATTGTCTAATCAAAAGTACCCTACAACTCATCCTAGGCGTCCATATGCATTGATAGGAGGAGAAGTGTGTACTTTTTCTTACAAGGTGTACCATTAACCCATCTTTACTTAACCTTAGTTAGTTTAAGGTAGTTATCATTAACTCATACTATATAAAGAGAGTACTAGGTAGGTAATCTCACACACTCTCATTCACTTGAAATTTAACAAGCAAACTCTCTCCCAACACTATTAAACCCACGGCTCATCCCTTTTTAATTAGGGTATCCATATAATTTTCATTTCAAGCATTCAAGCATTCATTCTAAGTATATCTAAGGTCATTCAAGTGTATTGGAAGCTTAGGTTTGTGGTTTAACAAAAAGTATACAAGAAATATAATTAGGGTTTTCCTAATTAGGGTTTGATCTTGTGGTTGATTCATTGGGTTAAAGCTTAAGTATAAGCTTGTGTTCATCATTCCACTACACTTCTCTAAGGTCTATTTAAGCTTTAACATCCTCATTATTCATTTACATGTTTACATACTTGATATATATGTTAATCACCACATAGGTTTACTTTATGAAGTTATAAAATAAAAACCATGTATATACATACACGAATTTATTTTCTTTATGGTTAAGATGATGTTTTAAATATGTTAATATGTTTAAAATGAGGGTTTACAAGCAATGGAAAGTTTATATAATTATTTATCAAGTTATGGTTATTTATTTACTTATAAAGTTTAGTTAAACAAATAAATATGTTGGAAAATTTTCTTAGACAATATGGACTTATATTGATGGGCATAATGTAGAGGACATAATTTATAAACCATGAATGTTAATTTATATATTAGAAGACTTGTGGTAACTTATATAAAGTTTAAAAGTGATAAAACAAATTAATTAAACTTAATAAGGTTACTGTTCATTCAAACCAGTTAATAAATATTTTATATTTTATAAAAATAGTATTTTTCATGAGGATCGTAAGCATATAAGAAACTTGAAAATCCGATAAATAACGAAGGAGTTATGACCTTTACGAGATAATGTGTATAAAAGTGTTTTTATAAAACTAAATTTATAAAAACTATATAAATTCGAACTTAAACAGAATGTTTTGTATTTTTACCTAAAAGTACATATTTTTGTGATTTCAAAAATATAAGAAACTTGGAAAGCCAATGGATAATGAACTAGTTATGGATTTTACATGTTTTAAGTAATTAAATATATAAAAGTAACTTTATTAAAGTGATTTTATAAAAACCTTAAGATTTCAAATCTGAGATAATTGTAAGCTTATTTTTCTGATAAAGTACAACAAATGATTCAAAACAATAAGGTACATTAAAAACGGATTTAAAATGAAGGAGATACGCTAGTTACGAGATTAAGATAAAAAGTAAATTTATAAAAGCAATTTTATAAAAAAGTTGCTACTGTTCATAAAAGTGGACTGTTGAGAAATATTTTCCTTGGATAGAGCTTTTAATTACGAAAACGTGGACATAAGAATCACTAAAAACCGAATCAAAACAAATGAGATACAATTAAAATACTGTTCAATAATTAAAGTTAAAAAAGTATTTTTATAAACTTTCACTTACTGTTACTGTCTAAATATCTAAACCATAATAAATATATAATTTGGATAGGCCCATTCAAATACAATCCATAATATAAAGAACTTAAAAACTGAGATTAAAAAAAAGATATGACATTTTACTAACATATATTTACAAATGTGTCAACCTATATAAAGATTATATTTCTCAAACAATTAAATTATTTATAGTAATGAAATGAAAAAAATAATACATCAATTTTTGCAAATAACAGAATTGTAGACAAGTATATCATTTTTACAATGCAAATTACAAGACATTTGTTATTACAGTACAAATTAAATTGTTTAATTGATAAATTAAACAACACTTTAGGTGGTGATGAACTAAACATTATATGTATATTGGTTGATTCAAAGTACGATGGTGACTTATACGACCTGATAAAATACTTAGGTTGCATTCGCTTATTCCGGAGACGTTCCATTTCCTTGATTCAAATACTCCATATTTATTCACTCTAAGGTAAATTCATAGCGCCCATGTTTTACCGATATCCATGAAATCGTTATAACTTTGGTTGAGAAAACAGCATTGTTTTACAAATTAACAAGAATATTTTATCATATTACGTGTTTGCCTAAGTAGCGATAACCCACTATGCCTGATTATCAGACTGTCAATTACTTTTGTGAGCGCCAGAGTATAAATAATCTATTGGGGATGACATCCCATCCGGAGTGAGGTAGCTCCACTGGTGTCACGGAGTGAACAACGATGTAGTCCATTCGATTTGGGATGTTTCGGTTGAACATCATCAAGGCAATGGGGCAATATTTATATTGCATTCATACATGTCGAGCTTCATGTCATGAGCTTAGGGAAACGTAAATCGCATTTGTGATGGGTGCACATGTTGCATAGATCACGGAAAGTGTAAATCTTTTGATATTTATATCAAACACTTTGATTGAAATTTTCAATGATTGTGGTTTTGATTATGATGGAATACCTTAAAGACCGACCATGTACTTAAATTTATGGAGATATAAGGTGGTTAGGCACAGCTATTCAAATCCCATGATGTAACACCCCCAAAATGTGATACGCAGGGGAATACAACGATTGGGGTGCTACTTCATAATACATGCACACGAGTCCAAGTAAACGTTTAAAGATACGTTTATAAACACAATTTTATTTATTATAAAGATCAGAGTTACATAGGTCCCAATACCAACATAGAAATTGTTTCTAAAAGTCACAACACGACTTGATTTCTAAAACACTTGTTTTGTTTATGACATTAATTCACCGAGACACCGTCCTTGATATCCGCGTTCCGTCCCATCCAACCATCAACGACAATTAACCTCAGATACATGCTTAAAAAGTCAACAAAACGTTGAGTGAATTCATAGAGTTTACAATTAACACATAGAACGCTTATTTTGGGTTCCACAAAACGTATAACGTTGGCTCGTAAGTCAAATTATAAAAATAGTGATTTCCAACTAAATAGCCCGTGTACCAAAACTTATCACATTCATCCCGTAGGACGAAATCATGTCCGAGAAGTATGCCACTTCTCCTAATACTAATCACAAAATGTCCGTTTGACAGGGTGGTCCCAACGGATTCAAACCCCGGACAGGGTTGTCAAACCCAATAGATTTATTTAATGCATTAGCATTCACCAACACATGGTAACTAACGGTCACACAGCAAAAAGGCATATACTCACAATGAAGAATTCAATGCAATATCGAATACATTGCGTTTCAATTTCACAAAACAAGCAAATATCCCCCGCGCAGATAAAAATCATTGAAACTTTTTAAAGCGAGGCTAATAAACTCACCTTGATCAAAAGCCGATGATTAAACAATAAAGTCTAGCACGGAAATCCACAAACGCGATCACGACTTATAATTAGAGTCGTTCGATTACTATATCGAAATGTATAATCAACGATGCGTTCATCGTATCAACAAAATCATAATATAATAAATAGATATATATATAATTATGAATATGATATATATATATATATATATATATATATATATATATATATATATATATATATAATATAATATATATATATATATAGGTATATATATATTAAGTCAATACATGTGATAGAAAGCTACTTGCCCTTAGATCTCTAAAACGCCACAACATTGATTTATAATTTCCCTCCCTTTTTATCTTACGGACTTTATTGGAAAACGTTATATTTTGATAACTTTCTATGTTTAGAAAGTTACTAATTTTCGGAAATTTACCATCTTTGGTAATTTAGATTATCTAAGTATATTTTTAAATAACTTGATCATTGTTTATTTATATCCATGTACTTAGTTAAAAATTATATAAGTATTATATGACCCGTGACTTTTAAAGTCAACATTTGGACTTTCTTTGACTTTATTATTATATAAATGTTTAACCAATCTCACCTGCCCAACACCCTCTAAATCACATTTCATAATTCGGACAAGAAGAGATTTGATGTGAAACATATTCCGGACACTTTTAGATAGCCGAGATCCCCCCCCCGAATCTCGACAGAAAATGACCAAAATGCCCCTGCAAGTTTCTGCAGGAACTTGTATTTTTAATAAAAACGCAGCAGTTTGACCATCGGTTTTGACCCGCTATATCACGTTTTCGTGACTTTGACAATTTTTTTTTTATAGAAAACGTCATTCCGGACAATTTTCGTGTTTCGCCGGAAGGCCGAAACGGACTCGAAAGTGTCCAAAATGGCTGTCGAAAATCAGATCAGCAAGCAATTTACTAAACATAGCTGTTTGCAATTTATAAGTTTTTCAAAACTTGTTTTCGCTCTAGTTTCTTCGTTATTAGGAGTTAGAAGCTCTACCTTATATCAAAACGATCCTCTCGGAAAGATTTATCATGTTTTTCAATCGAAAATTTGATTTTATGAATTTTCGAACCTCGTTTTGCGTGCCAAACTTTCTGCACGAATTTACCATTTTCAAAACCCATTAAAACCTTGTTTTTGACTTCCAACAATCATCCAAATACCATCAACTAGCCTAACTAACATCCCCAATATCATCTCTAATCAACGCAAGTTTCGGATTCCGTTACATATAATATACGAAATCAAATCAAACAACGAAAATAACATAATACAAGTATTAGAAAGTACCTACAACAACACAAAAGTGTTGGGTCTTGGTCTCGACTCACCCACACACGCACAAACACAAACCCAACACAAACCAACTTGACTTCTAATCAAACCCA